>BHFT01063282.1:0-13981 GCA_004320025.1 Laticauda laticaudata
GGCCGCTTGCGCAGGAAGTTATGTTTGTCCCACACCGGCTTTCTCTTCATTCCATGACTGACGAAACCGCATAGTGTTCTTTCAAGAATGTCTCTGGCAGCAGGTCTTTTCTCTGTAATGGTGACTGCTTGCGAGCTGCATCCTTTTATATCCATGGAGTGCACTGACACAATTCAATTCCTCTTACTCACAATGCGCAGTTGACACTGTATCTTGAAATCCGCCTCATCGCCATCTCATTCTAAAGCATGCCGCTAGTGTGCATCCTAGTTATGGTCGTCTGTGATTGTCATTTTCCGTTTGTGTCAGTCTCCGCTATGTATTTTGCTTCCTTTCCGCTACATTCGTTTCCGCTTTGCTTATTTCTCCCCTCTAGAACGCCCCTTTGGATCCCTGCTTCTCTCATCTCTACTTCCATCTGATAGGCTATTCCTACTGCAAAAATTCGGTACCCATCTTGCCTACGTGTACTACTTAATTGGATTAACCGTCGCCTGTGTTGAAGACCTGAATGAAGTCTTTTACTTTCCAATTTGTTTTCCGTTTCTTGTTTATGCAAATTTTTCACCAATCTTTTTTGAGAGCGGTTTAAATAACAATGGATGGAGCCTATCCCTTGAATTATTGCTCGACCTCTGTGTCTTTCTCTGCTAAAATAACGTTTTGCATCCACGTTTCGGCAGTGTGAATCTAGCCTTTAACAATTTTTGCTTTTTTCATTCTCTCAATGATTTTTTTTCTTCTTTTTGGGGGTTTTGGGTGGGGTTCTCTGCTATTTATACAATTAATTAGATTTAAGGGTGTACGAACCGGGCTGAAGAAACTTTGTATTATTCTGCTTTCCCTTTTTTCTCCATCTTATTTTTTTCCTTGGAATTAAACTGGTCATTACACAAGTGGATTAAAGGTCTAGAAAGAAACTTGAAGAAACTTTGAATTGTCTTGAAACACTGCAGCGGAAACTAGTGGCTGGTTCCTTCAATTCCTACTTCTTCCTCTTCACCATCTGGAGGACAAAGCTCAATACAGAGGATGTTTACAACAAGAAAAAGAACAGGAAAAAGTGGATGCTGCAGATGAATAGCAAGGAATTAAAAACATAGCAAGCAAGAAAGAGAATATTGAAAAGCGACACAGAACATTAAACAAAGAACAGGAAAAACGAATGAAAAGTTGGAGAATAATTTCAACAAATGAATGACTGAGTATGATTGAGAGCTTCAAAAAATGAAGAAGAGATAAAGAGATAAGAAGATTTGGGATATTGATGGCGAATTAAGCCATTGTTCAAACTAAGATAAAAGTGGGATGATGGGATGGGAGATGTGACCCAGGATCAGAATTTTATCCTTAAGATTTCAACATAGAGGAAGAAAAGGACACAAATTTTGGCCAGAGATATGGTAGAGATAATCTTGAGCTGAGGCACTGGAAATAACTTAAAGAGAAGAATGGTGGGATGGATATATATGAGGTTTTTCCTAGTTTTTGCACAAGATATGATATATGAAATAGTTTTGCCCAAGAGAAGTTCACATTAGATTTTACAAAGAAGCTATTTAAACACAAATATTACAGAAGGCAAGGAGAGAAAACATGAAATACAAAGATAAGGAGATTGTGGTTCTGAACAAGTGTCGCAGAAGAGTGAGAGAGATGAAAGAAGTATTGATTTCTTGTACGGAAAATACCACTTTAAAAAGAGATGATATTATAGATGGTTGATACCAGTTTTGTTTATAATGGCAGAACAAAGACAACAGAATTGACTCAATTGAGAAAGCATAATTATTTTTTCAACCGAATACTTTGGAGGAACAAGAGGAGGAGACAGAAAAGAAATGTCATTAATTAAATTTGCCAAGAGGATCTGTCAAGCAGCTGATCGAATAAAGAAGGTGGGCAGTAAAGTGGATAAGCGTGGAAGCTAGAGACACGAGAAACGCAAGAATTCTAACTGGGCCTTGCCAAAACCTATTATAAAGTAATCATGGAAGAGACAAAAATGATTACAATAATATACAATGGACCTTAATTCAGCTGTTAAAAGGAAACTTTCTATAATTAGAGAAATAAAAATTTGATATAATCTGTCTACAAGAAGTACATATTAAAAAGCAACATGAAACAATTATTGATACAGCTCAAAGGTAGGGAATATTATACTTTCTTTGACATCAATCGTAAGAAAAGAGGAGGTCCTACTACATTCAAGATACTGGTTGCACTGTCGACCACCTCATGATCACCACGGATGATTATGGAAGACTTTAATGGTGGTAAATAATGGACAATAATCCCGATAAACACTCCTGATAGCAATTTTATGCTCCGAATGGAAATCAAGACGAAATTGTTATAGAAATTTACATATGAAAATAATTGAACTGAGACCTGATGTTCATATCTTATGATGGTCGACAGCCTGGAGAGTGGGTAGGAGATAATAAACTGGACTATCAACACAGAACACAACAAAGCAAAGCAGCAAAGAGGCTTTCCATAATGCATTTTTTAAAATGATAGATGAAATATAGGGAATTAAAAGATGCATGGCCGAAAAGAAACATAAGACCAAGAACATCCATATCTTCTACTTTCAAATAGACATTCATCCATGGTTGGGCCAGAAATAGATATGATATGGGTTCAACATCATATAAATAACATTAAAGAAATATGATCGCTAATCTGCCAAGAAATAAGAATTAATTTTGAAACAAGTACCTGGGCACCATAAATTCTCAATTTGTACAATTAAATGGAAAGGACAAAGAAGATAGATCTAGATGGACATTAAAGTAACACTATAGCTAAAAAAAAACTTTATATAGAGGGAATGGGAGAGAAGAACTGGCCTTTTTCTTCAAAGAAAATAAAAAAGAAGCACACTAGTCATGCAAGAATATATGGGATACAAAATGATAGGCATATGCCCAGAAGGCTTGACAGTAGACAATTACACAAGGAAAAGAAATATTATGAAAAGATAGCCTCTAAGACATAACGGATTTGATATAAAGGATTTGAAACAGGAGTTACAGAAATACACGAAAAAGGACATTAAGTTAAAAAACTGGTACCATTAACCATAAATGGGATTAATTGGAAAAAGAAGAATTAGCACAGAAATCAGAGTGCCAAATCAAGAACTATTTTGAAGATGGCAAATAAACCAAGGTAGATGGTTGGCATATAAAGAGAAAGGGGAGAGAATAAAGGAAAATATTGCAATTAATAGATTGATCAAGGCAAGTCCTTGCCTATTCGAACGTAAAGGGAAGAAAAATTCATATGAGATTATTATGGGAAATTATACCACTACAAAAATATTTGATAATGGAAGAGTTAAACAGTACTTACAGAATGTAACTACTCCAGATACTGAAGAGATTGAAATATGATTAGAGGAAGTAATATCAATCAATAGATGGAGTTACTGAAGCAACTTAAGAAGCAAAATTAATGGAAAGGCACCAGGTCCAGATGGACTCCAGCGAACTTTATAAGACTATTACATTTCATTACATGAATGCTCCCACTGTAGTTAGAAGTTATGAATGAATTAATGTGTAAGAGAATGAGGATACAGATAGAGTCCCATGGTCCAGCATACAGCAGTATATTCTAGACTTGTCCCAAAGGGACAAATCTAAGAACTACTATGACTATTTCCCTTATTAATCTCAGATTACATATAAATTCTTTGCCTTAATATCTAGCAGCGAAACTCAAAATTTCTTAAAATAACTTGCTTATTCCACCTCTGTATCAACATATGGTATTTTCGGGTCCAAGAGACAAATAAAAGAGTAATATGGAACAATTTTGGATATCTTTGGGATATTATGAGATGCACATCCGGCTAAAAAAAAAATGGCTTTAATATTTTTAGGATGCACAGAAGGCTTTGTCAATGTGGATTGGCGATTTAGTTATTACGTTGGAACAGTAGTAAGGCTTGGGTAAAAAAAAATGTATCCATGCAACAGGAAGCTATATATATAAGCGAACAGCAGGTAAATGATCGAGACATGGAAATTGACTGGATCCCTACTACATAAGAAAAGGAACAAGACAAGCTGCCACTGTCACCTCTGTTGTTTTTGCTTGTTAGACTTTGGAAGTGCTAAATCGAACATTAGAGAAGAAAAGGAATATAAAAGGGGATGAAAATTAAAAAGGAAGAATTAAACTGCAAGCAGGATAAGGGAAGTGAGAAATAAAACTAAAACTCTTGCAAGAAGCTAGAATAATAGGAGGATTTGGCCCTGCCTAATTGGGAGTTATTATATCAAGACTACAGTAAATCTGATTGTGGGTTAAAGGAATGGTTAACACCTAAGAATACTAGACCTGTTGAATTGGAGGACATGATTTGTTGTTTGGGGTGGCATGCCCTTCTTATGGTACAAGGGAACTAAAACACAGGAGTATTTTAGAAGACGATTATATATGGAGGCTTTGTGGTTAAATTGGGAGAAGACTAAAAGGCAATGTTATTGTCTAGAAATAGCGAGTAAGTGCCAGTAGCAGAGGCAGAGGTAACTGCATCTCTCTCATTATCATGCTACCTGTTGATATATATGATCTAAAGAAGGCAGGATGAACAAACAGTTAGATATGGTGAAATTATTGGAATGAAAATGGTTGAATTAAAATCTTCAAAATAATTTGAGGAACACGGTTTAAAGGTCGATGTAAACTCTTGATTGATATTTTATATGTTCATATATTACGATCTATCGACAGGTACTTCCCTTTGGGCTGAAAAGTTTTTGATTAATAACCAATTGTATGGATACTATATATTTTAATATTCCCATACTATCAAATTTAAATGAAGAACGCAAAATATAAAGATTTAATGTTACATCAGCAATGATTCGGCTTGGGCAAAACTTTTTGGATTTGGATTGATTTAGAGTAAATGGCAAAAATTGTGGTCTCATTAAATCTGTACAATGAACAGCAATTATAGAAAATTTGTTATATCAGATGTTTTTACAGGTGGCATCTAACCCTCAACAAGAACAGCAAGAATTGTTCAAAAGAACAGAAAACGAAATAATTATGACATGTCATCAGATACCTGGCTCATATTATCATATGTGGTAGGAAATTTGTGTGCGGAGAGCTAAAAGATATTGGGCTAAATATTCATACATGGTTGGATAAAAATGACATATATGATATATATAATATATATATTATTATACTATATATTTATATATATATACTGGCCTTTTTTTTAAAGCTCTCGCGGGTATTACATTTTGTGCTGTTTAGACTTCGCTTCGGGATGTATCCCACACGTAAATCATGTAGCTTCTGTTAAACTGGTGTAGCAATCGTTTCAGCCAGATATATCTCTATCTGCCATCTTTCAGGCTTCTGTAATAAGGAAACGTGTTGTTCTTATCAGTTACTTCAATTTCTGTGCTTCACAGATTTGAGGCTGGTCTATCATTCTTGAATATCGCTGCTAATTAACCTTCTGCGGTTCTTTAGTGACCTTCCTTTATTGGGTGGTTACCTCTGGCAGTTATTGTATTTGATTTTGGGGTCCATTCAGGGTTTATCTTCCATGCAGTTTTTTTCAATTCTGTTCACTATGTTATTCAATTTGATCGCAGAACTACATTTTGTGAATGGTGGATCTCCTTTTTGTAATTATAACAGCATATCTATGTTGTCTTGAAATTGTATGGAGTACCATCGAGCTTTGTGTTATTAGAGACTTGGGATTAATCGACTTGCTTCTACGTGTTGGAAACCGGACTGTTTGAGGTTCTTTCCTTGCACATTTTAACCAATATACGAGGTCCTCCATAAGCAAAATGAGTCTTCCTGAAGAAATTACTCTCTGTGGTTCACTAGCTGGTTCCCTGTTGTGTTGTGAACAGATGAGAGGGGTGGCCTTTGAATGAGCCATTCGGCAGGCATCAGAGGGAGTACGTCTGGCTCAGGTGATTCTGTGCCCAGCCACAGAACCATACCACAAGACGATTAGTCTACGCTCATTAAACGGTCCGATTAGAAAAAAGATACCCTGACACGTGTTTACGATGAAAATAGAAGTAGGATGACTTTCCAGAACGACTGTCAAAATCATTCCGGTTGAAGCACTTGCACCCTACCTAAGATCTAGAAATAATATGAAATACCGACTCTCATTTAGCAGACCACCCACGGACACAGAAACTATACCATACAAATCATGAATATACACTCATAAGGATATTGGATTATTTGACTAATGTTAGGTATTGTTAATATTGTTATAGTATTAACAAGCGGTCTCATACCTAGGTCATTTGAGAGAGTAACTTGTTGCATGGCCGATAAATTAACATCTTCTCGTTTTTACATTTACAACTTTTTGCAGTCCACCTCAAATACCAAACATAGATGGATAGTTATTAAGAACAAATAATCGGATATGTGCTTGAACATGATGTTTGAAATTAGAGAACAGAATAAACAATTTTTAATACAAGATTTTGGGATTTATTTTTTAATCAACTGGTTTAAGACAATAAAAATATTGTAATACGTTGAAAATACTACGAACTTTAGAAATATCATTATAAGCAAAATACTCATAAAGAAATACTCACTTATTTATCCATAATAGGTATAGATGGGAGACGGATAGGCGAATTGTCCTATGTTTAAAAACTAGTTTACCAACTTTCAAAGTTATAAAACATATATGGACTTATTTAGCATAACTTGAATGAGTAACTAGTAAAGGTCATAATGAATTGATTAACAATGATATCAATGTAATGTTAGGAAAATAGTCATTGGATAGAGAGGGTAATAGGAGAACATAAATACAAAGTAGATGTTAAGTGAAGATGACGTATTGAAGTGGAATAGCACAAAACTAATCTGTAAGCCAACCCGCACTCCGAGACTAATTATTATACCAAATAAGGAAGGTGCCTGATGTTAATTTAATGTTGTTGTTTGTGTAATATTTGTCTTCAAAAAAAATAATTAAAAGCTTTTTTTTTAGAAATATTAACCAATTGGTTTTAATAAAATTAATTAAATACAGACTTTTCTCCTTTTGTGTACACATGTAATGTAGAGACCAGATAGAAATCATCTTTTTCGCTTTCCTAACATCACTCGGACATCAAACTAATCTAATGTATAATTGCACTAATTATGACGTTCCATTCAACCTATTTGGAAGTTACAAAATTTACACACATAATATTAGCGGACTATACCATAGAATTTTTGACCACTAAATCTGAGTGGATACATATAACATAGGCAAAACTTTCATCACACACATCTGACAATTAACACTAGAGATGCACATTACTTAGGAACTTAAATATATAATAATAAAACTGATATGAGTTATGATGTCTTAAAACACCTTTTTAAAATTATCGCTAGCGCTTGCCTAATTGCTCTTTTTTACCTCTTGTCAGTGTATGGCTAGCAATTGGTTTACACCGTAAGATATATCTGGTTCTAGACACAATCACCAGAATATGATAAGACTACTGCATTAAGGAATGATATATTCCTTATCAACATAGGATTGAATATCACTTGTGTAAATTCTTATTCACATGGTGTCTTAGCAATTTACAATGCTACCCGTGTAATATAGTGCTAATAATTGGACTGACTGTATACCCTGGCTTTGCTTGAAATTTCTAAATTAGTTGCCTTTTAAATGATGGTTATATTCACACATTATTTCACTGATACATACACAACGTAATCCAAAGAAATTAAGGCTATAGCTATTTTCGCGCTCTACTAGAAATTTCTCACTTGCCTAGGCTTATCTGTTAATCTATAAATCGCAATATCATTTTGCTTCTTGTTCATGATTTAGTTATACTTATTGCTTTGTTCATCCGAATTAACAGTAATTAAACGAGAACCATTAAACTGGATCCTTTTATTCTCTTCGAACAAACCAACTAAGGATCATGCTATATCCAGCTTCAAAACCTAGTGAACCAATTTCTGATTTACATTACCATTTCTGCTATCCCTTATTTCATAATCGGATTAGCTTAGAATATAAAAGACACTTTTTCTTTAACTTTCACAATAATCATCTTTTTCCATCAATCCTTAAACTAATGGCTTTTTCCTAAGATGGTATGTTGTAAAGGTGCATGTAGATAGCAAGTTCCAACATCTACATGCCGTTTTACCACTTCTTTTACTCGATCGGTATTATTCGAGTTCACTGCTATAACATAATGACTAATGGTTGAGCTGGCTCTCAATGTATTTGCTATAACTAGGTGCATAACACTTTCATCACTATGTGCCTTTATTCTGACTGAGACTAAATCCCTTGATCACAGCCACTAATCTTGCTTTATGGGGTAAGAGTCCAGTCCACACCAGTCCTTTTATCTTATACACCCATTTGCAACCTATTGCAAACTGCTCACCCGGTGGTACTTTACATCGCTCATACACCTCTAAATTCTTTAAGATTTAACTCCCTAATTCATAGCTTCCTTTCCAAGCTACTATCCTTTGTAGGATAACAGTTTTATTTCACTGAATTAGAAGGTTCTGCTATTAACCTGACATACAATGCTGCTTGATAATCTGTCAGGTGGAAGTGTCTCTCCCTAATTGACAGCACTAGGCAACTAGTAATGTTTGTTGGCTGTCCTCTTCTTTACCTCTCCCTATCCAAATCCTTGTCTTCTACAGTCATAAGAGGGTTCTTCTATTGAATGCTTCTCAACGATGATTCTCCTATCTTAACTCATCAATATTATTTATCATTAGGATTATTGGTAAACTAATGGAGTTTCCAACTATTAAATGCTATCCCATCTTACCTCTTATTTATATGTTTTCAAGCTGTTCAAGGTCTGCCTTTCTTCTAGCCTACATGCTCCTTAGAATATTTTCTCAGCCACTTTGCACGTGCATGATTAAGTCTACATATAGTAGTCAGAGGTCCAGCCTGGGTCCCCATCATCTAAATTGATTCTATGAGGTTCGTCTTCAATAATCCTATATGCAATATACCATGTCTTGACCTATTCTTTATGTTGGTTTTCCCCTTTCCGCCTTACTTTGCGTGGACAAGATAACTCTTTATGACACTATTCTGACTGTTGTGTCCTTTCCTTTTGGGGTTTCCATCATATTCTTTAAGTAGTGGAATAACTAGAGAAATTTGGCCTTTTTACGTCATTACATGAGTAAATGGTAATCTTCTTCAGTCTATTTCGAATTCTATGTTATTCAAAAAGATGGTTTAAGCACAATTCTTTACTGCTTCACCCCAAATTTCCTCAAATACAACAAGCATTCCGAAATCTAGTCCTAGTTCTTTATTGCTCTGTATAAGAATTGTTTGTTATCTTCTACTTCACATATATGAGTTATAATGTGTTCTATACATTGGAAGTTACTATCTTATCTACTATTGAGAGGGAGTTGGCCCACTCATAATTTTTCATTGGTTAAATTTCAAACCATCTACTGGTTGTTTACGTTAAGCATAATATTACACTTATTCTTGTTTTCTTTTGTGCGGCACTTATCGAGACAAATTTTAACGGCCAGTTTACAAAATGCTGATAGTTTCTAATCTTCATACTTCATTAAATAACAAGAATACCTATCCTGGAACAATGAATCAATTATATATTTAATATGTAACAGGGCTTATTAGGATCTTCTTTTCAATAATATCAGCAAAAATGGTTTCACTGGTTTTGAATCTATTAACCCTTTTATTTGCAAGGAGTTATCTTGCTTTTTTCTTGATGCAGCATTGCAAATTAAATACTTTGTCCCAAGGTTTTAAGTTTAACTATATACCATTAGCATAAGGCTCAAAGAGTTTTCTTTAGCATTTTTTGAATTTAATATTGTCGCCATATTGTCTATGGAGCAGATGAAATACATTCATCATGAGGCTTTTATTCTCATAAACTGGAGTTTAGCATTAATTACTGGTATATTTCATGTATCATATCACCAACACAACCATAGTATCATCTTGTTCAAAGTATATGCTTCTTACCACTGCTATTTTAATTCATTAAAACATTATATATATACCTAGTACTAAGGCTTACAACAAGATGACTGCGTTTTACATTTCCTCTCTTACACTAGCTTCTGCTTTATTCTGAGGTTATAAGTATTCATTCTAGGTGATATGTAATAGTCCAGTAAATGTATCTATTACATTACGACTGAACTGACCACTGCGCGGTCTGCAGCTACCTTCTCACTAGACTAGTGCACTCAATTACTCCATCACATTAGCTAATGAATAACTATTGATGTTATGACTCATTGTTGTACATTGATGTAACAATACTCTCAATAGTTTAGTCAATTTTTTAAGTCTATAACAACTAGCAATGCTCCACTTCAATCTACGCATATTTTTCATCATGGTTTCCCCAATTGTAGTTGCACGGTTGCATAAGACTAAACTGACACCTCTTAAGTACTAAAGCCTCGGTCTAGTATATTGATTATGCTCACTACTGGTATTACTTACGTCCATTAATTACCAGTATTGTGTCATCACTGACATTTACATCAACACACAAGCAAATACTATTCCATCCACTACACAATATACGCGTCAGGTGATGCAAGTTCATCGTTCTTGCATCTCTGTGGATTAGTCTTTCTTCTCAATGGTCTAAGTATGACGTGTTCTACAATCTCTCTTTCTTAACATTGGTGTCAGACGTATCTAGTATACATTGACTCTTCTAACAGTCTTAACCAGTTATGCCAGTTCAATTAAGTCCATTCTCTGTTTAAAATTTCCATGAAGACCATAATCATAATAATTTCACCTCCATAGACACAGAAAGAAATCGAATATAATCTTGATGCAACTCCGACGAAATCAGCTCTTTTTTCTTGTGGCTCTGTAATGTCCTTTTAATAAACTCAAATGAGCTTAACATATCAAGCACATTTTATAAGACGGATCTAAACAGTTTACGTGTAAGGGTGTATGTGTGCACCGTGCTATCTCGAACATAATTCTTGAAAATGAATCTTCTTCAAAAATATCCCAAGATCTAGCAGCAGATTTCCACCATGAATATGGACTAACTGCTGATCACTCAAGTGTCAGTCCATTTACTAAGCAGCCTTTACATTATCCCAGTTAAAGTCAGCATTTTCTTTTATCTTCATCATTCAATGGGTCCCAAGCTGTTTCAATCTGGTGGATGTACACAGTCCATAATCCATCTTACCAGAAGTAGGATGCACTTCATAGACCAGGAAACATAGTTATCCATCCAACGGGTTTATCTGGGATATACTGGTTTGACTGTCCTATGCCATTGATAGTTAACAATTAAACGCGCAATCAAGCTGTCTGAATATGAAATGTATAATCACACTGATTCTCAATATCTCTCTGGGCCCATAACTAATCGTTATCATATGTACAGAATAACCCTTGAGTAACAAAGGAATATGCTCATGGAAAACAGTTTATGAGAATAGTTTGAAAACATTATCCAGCCACACACAGATACACTAAATTGGAGTTCAAGTTTACTTTAAGAAAATAGCAATAGCACAGTCCAATAAACGGTCCAGGTCATATACGTTTAACAGTCCAAAGAATATCCAATTACAAAGTCTTCTTACTGGTTGCCTTTGTCTTTTACAGTAAATAAAGATATCAAAGTATAAGCACAGCATAAATACAACAGAGAACGTTAGATAGCAACAGAATGTCAGAGAGACAGAATGTCAGAGAGACAGAATGTCAGAGGGAGCAAGCTATGAACTCTAGTTCCCTCTTATGGTAATTTCCAATATAATCAACCAATCAGAATATAGTATAATCCAATACAGTGATTTTGTCTTAAAGCTACAAACATACATTGTTGGTTTATATATTGCCAATACAACTAATTGGTGGACAGATTCCTAACAAAATCTCTTCCTGATATTATACTTTATAGTTTTTAATTGTGGAACTTTGCATATTTGTCTCTTATTTTGTTATTCTCAACCCATTTATCTGGATTGTTCTGAAATTTTTTCTATCTTCTACAAAACCCAATTTTGGGTCACATCTTAGTCTCATTGACTTCATTGAATCTGAACAATTGTAATTCATGAATTGTGGCTTCAACTGAGTTATGCAATAGACATTAATTAGAACATAAGGGAGTTGCAGAAAATCAAATGTGTGTATGGAAAGGAAAGTACAGTCATACTAATGTATTTATCAAATTCTAGAATATCAAAAGGAACATTATTTTATCATATAGTAAATATGATAGATGTCAAAGAAACAATTATTCTTATAAACAAAGAAATATTCTTAAATGCAGGAAAAAATCATTATGTCAATGCAGTTATCTGTCTACATCTCAGCCTCAAAGTTTTAAGTAATATAAATGTGCATATAAAGTATTAATATAAGATATTTTGCATATGGTAGTTATTTGATCCCAAATATTATTTTAATTTTTAGTACAAATTGTTTGAAAAAAGATAGTCTTTTAAAGGAAATAAAGGAAGATGTGTCTGTTATTTCAAAGTGTTGCAAAAAGAAAAAAAACTAGCTAAAAATTACCAATAAAATATAAAGATGTTTTATCTGAAAATGTAGAGCAATTTTTCATAGGTTGGTGAAAGAAAACGAAGGTTTTTTTCTTAAAACAGAGGATTAATTTTAATAATAATCATATATCAGATTGGATTACCAATCTCTTTTTGTTGTTATACCAGCTAGGAAAATGCAATTTACGTGAAAGTCTGGTCTTAAATTATTTGTAATCCTCTCATAAGCTAACCATGGGATGAATTTCTTTTCCGTGCAGAGATGCTTTTTAGAGGCATGTGGTTATTTTTCCTATCAAAAAGCTGCCTTGGACTTGGCTGTCTGCATTTAGATTATCTGTTTCCTAAAGTATTTGTGTTATGGTTCTTCCAATCATGCTTGCTTTTTTGTCAAAATTCTACAACACTCTAAACTCAAGAGGACCAAGTAAAGTCCTGTATGTGGTAAAACTAGTGGTACTTAATGCAAAATGTCAAATGACCATTTGATAGTAGTAAGAATTAGGGGTCTTTGGAACTCTTTGCTGTGATTTAGTAAATGTCTGGATTTTTGCATCCCATAATTGATGTGTTTTCTTGAAATGAAATTTGTGTCAAGTTTTTCAAACAGCAGCTACAAAATCCTTGAGGCTAGTCCACAACATATATCAAATGTGAATGCACCTCTTGATGTTGGTTATGCTGCATATAATTACTCTCATACAAAGAGGACGTTAAAAATATTCATATGCTATTTGGAACAGAGGGAATAGGAATCAAGAGAAGACTGCTTTGAATTCACTGGTTTTCTGGTACCTCATTCCAAAAGACAAGATTAAATAATTTACAAATATGATGCCATTGCCCTTTCCTCTCTCCATTTTCAGCAAACGCAGCGACCACAGCAACTACATTAGCTGAAGGAATGCCCTTCAGGACTTTTTTTTTTCATATGCCCAATAAAAAAATCATCCTCCATTCTGACATCTACTTAATTATTATTCTTTACCATTTACCACTTCTCACAGGCCACAAAGGAGAGAAAAGGGCTGAGTAAACATCTTAAGAATTAAGTCTGGTGATTAAATAAATGGAAAACAATTAAAATTCAGTTTAGAAGAAGCTGCAGCAGTCATAAAGGAACTAGGAACTCTCCCATGTAAACCCACTGATTGATGCATATTTTGGCCAGGTCATCTCCTTTCAGAGCTTTGGAAGTGGTCATACAATCTGGGGGTAATTACCTCCCATTTAAGGATGTTAAATAGTTCTGTTTAATTGTGGATTTTTAAGGCTCTTTGTGGCTGAAAAAGAAATATCCCATCTGTGGGAAGAGGTTTGTATTCAATTTAATATGTATATATTAAATATGTATGCATTAGTACAAGAATACTTTAAGAAGTACAGGAGATGTGCACAA
>BHFT01063284.1:0-33511 GCA_004320025.1 Laticauda laticaudata
AATGCAAAATTGGTGCATATAACAAAGGCTCGTGATAAGGGAAGATGGAAAGACAGATTTTCCACATTGAATCAAAAAAGGGAAATGTTAGCTGCCTCAGCTAATGGACAGGGAATGAGAAGGGAGGCTGTATCACGCCGATGAATCCTTAAAGAATGGTTTCAAACGAGTGTCTTTGAGGCAAAGTCAGGAAGGCTGGTGTGGGATGGGCTCATTTCTCCTTAATGCAATCTCATTGTTGCTGCAAGGTAAAGTTGAGTCAAGACTAATCTTCCAGCACTCAGGCCACAGGCAGTCCTCATTATACAAGAGTCACAGTTACACCAGTGAATGGAAAAAGAACCAGCCCTCACATTTACGGCGCTTGCAATGGTTTATAAATCAAAGAAAAAGCCAAAGGAAAAAAACTCATAAAAAAATATGGTTTCACTAAGAAGCACACTTTTTGTTTAACATGATTGACAGTTTTCCACAGTGCCGACGGGATGCGCAAAACGTATGCAAAAGAACACAGGGACAAGTAAAGAATTTCGGAGGTGGCTCCATCCGTTTGTCATCCGCTCTCAAAAGTGGCAAAGATTTTGCATAAACAGCGAACGGAAACAGAACGGAATAAGAACGGACGGGGTAGGATGTAAAGCGAGATGTTAAGCGGATGTTCATAGGAAGCCTAGCGGATAAGCAGATGGAAGCGGATGACACATCTGAAGAGGTTCGGGGAGAATTGCGAAGCGGAATTGCAGTAGGGCGAAGGGCAGATGCGATAAGCAGATGACGGGGAATGCATCACGGTACGCCCTAGAGGATAACAAAATGTATATTGGATGCAGCGTTCACTGCGCATAGCGGGAGTATGAATTTGCGGTCAGCTCCATGGATATAAAAGGATGCAGCTCGCACTGAGTCACAATTCAGAGGAAAAGAACGTGCTGCCACATACATCTTGACAAGCAACACCAATGGTTTTGCATGCAGTTCCAGGGGAAGAAGAGGAAAGCGAGTGCCTACTACATGGCCAGCCCTGGCATAGAAGGGACACGCAACCAGCATCCCACCCCCTGGCACTAGGGTACTCTGAAAGCTGCTGATGGCTGCTGTGCTCGCTGCGTGCTACTGCTGCTAACTGTCTACTGTTAGGTGGCTCTGCTGCTGCTGCTGCTGCTGTAGTGGACCACCCAAGAGGCCCTCAAAGACCCTGCTGCGAAGGCCCTGCTGCTCAGCCCCTGAAGGCCCGGCTGCTCAAGCCCCTGAAGGCCCTGCTGCTGAAGGCCCCTGCCAGAGGGAGAATGAGGCAAGGGAAGAGATAGGGAGGAGAGGAACAAGTCAACAACGCGTTTCTGAGTGACCATGAGGATGAGGTGCTGGGAATGGGCTGAAGGATGAACGAGTACCATACACTCAGGAAAAGGGTCAAGACTCTAATCGGTCGAACGCAAGAAGAAGCAGGCAGCTTGGAGAGACAAGGCAGAGAAGCCTGGCTACACTGCCAGATGTACTCCCTTGGGATGGTGGAAAGCACATGCACACCTGGTATGGGCAAGCTAACACCCAAAAATCCGGGCAGGCTGCTGGTCAAGCTCGACTGGACCGGGAGACTGTACGTCATGGCAAGTGGCAGTTTTCCTGGAGGGTGAGGTTCGCCACCGACGAGGAAGCGCCTCTCTGACACCGAGAGTCCCTCTCCTCAAGACCGCCCACAGATAGCGCAGTTCTCGCTTCCAGCCCGGAGCAGATAGCCTGTCCAGTGCAAGGTGTCTTCAGAGGGCCCCAGGGCAGAGGACACTTCGAGCAGCTGACACGCCGATGCCGAGGACGTGGAGGATCGCTGTCTACAGAATGAGGAAGAAGCTGCAGCCACCAAAGACCAACGCATCCCACCCCAGGCTGCCACATCCGGATGCAAGCAAGAAGAGGGCAGACTGGAGGGCCAGAGCACACTGTCCTGTTGGAGATCAGGGACACACCAGTGTATGAAGACCAAGCACAGACATTCTCTCTCATCTGGTCCACTTGGACAGAGGACATCGAGCCAGAAGCCCTATCATCCCCGGTACGTGAGGGATCTGCTGAGGCCCAGTAACTAGGTGTATGAGGGAGAGATAACAAGTCACTTCGTGCAATCAACCCTCAAGCCCCAGCTGAAAGCTGCGTCCAACCCAGTGGATCTCACACACTCGCTCTCGCTCCTCGCACCCAATCACAGCCTTCCACGGCTTTGTCACGAAGCCCTCATATCCGAAGGCTAGCGACTACAAGGACTGTGCCCACAGCAGAAGCGAACTTCCCAGTCAGGCCCAGGCTTCAACATACGGCCAACAGAACCGAACATGCGAACTTCGCCAGGGCCTTGCAGGACCATAGACAGCGCCCTACGTTAACGACTCCTCCTTCACCTCCACCCACTTGAGAGCTAAGCCCGTAAGGCAATCTGTCATAGTCCTTGTGTCTGAACATCCCAGGTCCTTGATGAAGGGCCCTCTCAACCTGCAACGGACTTAGTTCAGCTTCTGAAGAGCTTCCTGAACACATTGTGGTTTATACATGGCGGTAAGTTGGATGAACGGGTGTGGGTTAGTTGTTTATGTATGTGTGATGTTGAGTCTGATGGAATGGGGTAGTCGGTGCCCACACCCTGTTGTACCTGTCTCGGGCCTTCAGCACCCAATAGATCACAGTCAGGACATCGAAGTCAGATTCTCAAGCTCACAGCCACGCTCCACAGTTGCCGCGTGCCCGCATGTCAACAGTTGTGAGGACCAGTGGACAGAACTCAGAGTGTACTAGAGAATTCAGGTTGCCGAGAATAAGTCGCTGAGTGTTTGTTAGCTTGTTCGTATCTTGTTTAGGAATTCCTTTGAGTCGTAAGACACATTACTTGGGTCATCTTTCTTGCCTTTTTTAATAAGACGGTCATATTGCAGGTTTTTGACTTAAAAGAGCAGTATAATAAAGGTTGATCTTTGCTTAAACACACTTCAGTTAGCGTGAGGTATTACTTGGTTCGAGTTTTTTTGCTATATTTTAATAAAGTCATAGCAAGGTTACCTAAGAAGAGTTAATGAAGAGGTTTATGCTTTGCTATAAGACACTTGTTAGGCAGTTCTATTTTTACTTCATAACGTGTTGGTGAAGCCTTCGCATGCTTGTGGGATAGATAGGATGTTGTGCGGATAGATGAAGGATAGTTGTGGGATAGATAAGGAATAGTTGTGGGATAGATAACCCTCCAGTGCAAGCATCGTGGGACTGGTTGATGGTCCCGCATCCCAGCTGCCACTACATTATGGACCTTTATTATCAATCACCAATTTTATTTCAGTGATCAATCCTAGCGCACATTTCAAAGAGTAAATAGAAGGGTCTTTATTAGATGCCGGGCTGTTCATTTGTATGGACCACTCAACTAAGCATTGGAACAATCTCATCAGTGGTTATGAGACAGCCTCAAAGAAGCATCCATATGAGATCGATACTGTGATCCAGTCCTGTGTTGCCACTGGTAGGGCCGACTGTTCCAGTCGTGGGGATATGAGCACAGTGTTCTAGGTGGCTTGCGATGTGCTGGGCTTTCTTCCTTTCAGCGTGAAGCTCTGTTGGCCTTGTACAATCCACATGGTCTATTCATATGTTACGTCCTTGCGGCCGCCGTGGTTTCCGATCACATTAGCAGGCTCCCATGCCTTCATCTGATCCCAGTTTTGTTTGATCGACAATAGGTCCATTCTAAAGTCTGTTCTGCATACACAGGGTAGTCTATGAGGTGCGTCATGCGGCGGTGCGAGGCGATTGAACGTCCGTCCGTGGCAGGGATGGATGCAGACGCTTCCACGAGGTGCGTGGCCTCACAGTATGTGCCTCATGCTGCATGGGGAGAGAGTAACCTGGAAGCCTCGGTTGGCCAGGATTGACCAAAGGGCATTCTCCACCACTCGACGCTCTTTGCCCTGGAGGCTCAGCCTGTCGTGT
Source organism: Laticauda laticaudata (assembly GCA_004320025.1). Lineage (NCBI taxonomy): Eukaryota > Metazoa > Chordata > Lepidosauria > Squamata > Elapidae > Laticauda > Laticauda laticaudata. Next base: position 3,967 of record BHFT01063284.1, read on the forward strand.
TGTGGAGAGTAGTCCGCTGCTTCGAATCGATGAGGGTGAGGTATCTTGAACTTGTTAGCGGCTTCAGTGAGGTAGGTTCTGATAGTGAAGAGAGTGGTCATCACTCTCAGTAGATGTGAAAAGTAGAGTAGTGGGCTACATCGTTTAGGTGTGTACATTTGAGTAGCGGAGGTGTTATGAGGGGTTCCTGGACTCCTGGTTGCAAAACACGCGAGATGAGGATGGTATGCTGCTCGAGCGCATGCCTTATGAGGTCACGTTGGCATTGTATACCTGTTGGTTATCTGAAAGCTGACCGACCGTTGCCGTGGAAGCAATCGATGTAGATGAACTTGTCGTGCAGCATTCGAACCAATGGCAAAGAGGAAAGATTGATAACTGAAGAAGCTGCAGCTGACTGTTAGAGGTGCTGAAGATAGAGTGGACCCTGAGTCTGTTTGGGGGTGGAGGATTTTGTGCACGGCCCAGCGTGACTTCCATATCTATACGTCTCTCACAAATGGTGTGGGGGATATTAGTTCGCAGCCTCTGGTGAGGGCCGACATGCTACTCGGGTGGCTAAGAAACTTCATATCCTCCACTAGGATGCCATCTTGGTTCCAGTGGGGGGCAGCGGCACTTTTGGAGGGCGTTCCTTCCACGTATTTGCTTAAAATGGAGTGTTGGCACCTGCACACTTCTACTAACGCCACGTTTGGGAGCTTATTGGTGGTTTGTGTTAGTGACGTACCATCAGCGAATTGACTGTGCAGGTGTGCGATTCACTGTATGGGATGGGTTCGGAGAGTGCCGAGGTGCTATGCTAGAGGTCAGTGCCGACGAGGTGGTTCAGTCCAGGGAATCCATAGGCTGGGATGAGTAAGTGATTAGGTTGCCAGTTCGGCGCTTTGTGTTGTCAATCCTGGGTTGCCATATCCAGAAAGCGCTCTTAGCAAACGTGAGCTTGCTCAAACATGTCCGAACTCCGAGGGGTCTTTCATTTCCCGTTCGCAGGTCCCTAGCTCCAGTCGAACCGGACGTGGTCGATGTCTGCGGGACAGAGTCACAAACTCACTCGCATTGCTCGTACATCCAGCAGGGAAGTCCAGTACCTCAGACCCAGTTACACCATAGCGAGCAAGCTCTTGGACGTCTCGCTTCTTCTCGGGCTATGGTGTAATGAGGTAAGACAAGGGTAGGATAAGCAGTCCTGAACATGAGAGTTGTGCGGATTCTGGGATTGGGTGCTGGGGAACATTCATCGGCATGGCTAAGTGTAGTCGGAGCAGATTCATGTGATTAGGGTTGACTCGGTCCAATGGATGACATCAAGGTGGCATGCTGGGGTGCATATAGCATGTACGAATACAGTGATGCGTGAGTTCGAGGAGAACAAGTTAAACACGGATTATTGAGAGATTGTGAATAGGGAGGAGGAGGAGCAGGATGATTAAGGGGTAGTACAGACGTCTGGCTACACCACAGAAGGCCTGGCTGGAGAGCATCGATAAATTAACGTTGTATGGGAGAATCTATATAGGATGCGCGTGGAATTATCCCTCCCCCTTCTTTTTATAAGAGGAGATCGCGTCATGGAGATAGTACTCCGGAGCTTCAGGAGTGTCCGAACTATTCTCTAGGACATGCCGTCCTTCGATTCGGCTAAGAAGCGATGGAAACGATAGTCCTAAGACGTAGCCTTGAAAGATGATCAGATTGCAGATGAGTCCAGGCGTAACAAACGTTTTGATTGTTCCGGGTGTCCTATCTTGTATCATACCCTATTCAGTGGTATATGAGTATAATAACGGAGGATGCATAGAGGGCGGTCGAAACAAGTGTGGTACGGTGATCGGGGAGAAGAGCCGCGTGCTCGAGGAGTGTCGCTATATTGTCTATTTCTAGGTGCTACTATAATAGTACGGCGCGCGAGTGAGTGGACGTTCCTTGGCACTTCTGCGGTATCCGTCCGCTCTGTCCATTGTTCAGTCTGCAGTCGTGGACTGTGAGGTTTGCTAAGAGGAACGTATTGCAACAAGAAGGGACTGGGGTCCGGAGAGGATACAGTGGACGATGTTAAGGCGAATGAGTGTAGTCGAACATAATCGGGACATTGAATGTTTTGTTGGACTGTATCTGTCTGGCGGCAGTGATACATCGTCATTATGCGGTGGAAAGTACTTTCAGTCCTCATTCAAAAAGTTTGTAGTTGCAGCTCAAGAAACTTCTTGCACGACGGAAATGAAATCTCAAGTGGACTGGGATTTAAAGCATATGAAACACGATATGCTGTAGTACACCTAGGATGCAAATAGCGTTTATCCACGGATGGCAAGCTTTTTGTGGCTTTACATCCTCTTGCATCCGTTGGGTGCAATGGGACAAGGGGCTTTAAAGCCTCTGAGTCTATCTCAAATTAGTTATGGTTTTTAAAATTAATGTTTTATTAATTAATTTCTTGGTGCTTAATAAAGATTGTGTTGTCTGGGGTGTTTAATCTGTGCTTAACAATACATATTACAATGTGTTAATCTCCACACCTTTATTTCCAACCACTGATAAAATAAATTCAATGATTGATAATATTCAGTAATCTTCTGTTAATTTTAATGTCAGTCTGTCCGATTTTTGCACACATCCTGGTATCAATATCATATCTTCAATCTCATGGTGCTTCTTCATTTTCCCACAGCTTTTTGCACCATACAACCTCCGCTGCTGCATAAAGATGACAAGAATTAAGATACAATAATTTTCTTAATCATTTTACCTGATATATGCCTCATAAAAATAGTCAGAGACTCTCAAAAATCTATTTCTGAGACATTTTTGTAACTTTTACAAAATGGGATATATATAAAACTAAATATGAGTTATGTGGGAAAGACGACATGTGGACATTTGTTGCGGGAATATATGAGATCGGAACACAATACAGAAGCCTGATCATGTCGAGATGAAATTCCTGCCAAACCATTCTACACTTTAAAAGCACAACTATAATGACGTGGAAAATACCTGAACAAAGGTGAATACCAATTACATATAATACCTGTGAAAATAAAATCACACACACACCACCAGCATCATTAATGATATCATGTGTGCTGTTCAGCCTGTCTTCAGGTATTATCAGGACCACGTCATTGTAGTGCTTTAAAAGTTGTAGCACGTACATTCTGCCACTCATCAAGGCTTCCTGTATTGAGTTTAGTATGTGGGTCAGGGAGTCCTCATAGCCGTTTGGGTTTCAAAAATTTTTTATTTTAAGAAAAAAAACAAGAACAAAATATAACTTGAGTAATATATGTATATTACTAGTATAATATATATATATATATATATATAATATATATTATATATACTATATATATATGTTTTTTTACATATATTCATATTTACATATACATATAATATATATTATATTTATATATATATATGAATATATATAATATAATATATACTATATTACTATATATTAATATATATTATATATATATATATAATATAGTATATATATATATATATATGCATACCTATACCCGCATGAAATCTCATTAATATATAGTATATATATATATATATATAATACTATATTAATATATATGATATATTATTATATTATATTTAATGATTTTTTTTAAGCTCCGTCGTGGGTAACTTAATTTGTGCTGTTTACTTTCTTCGGTATTATCACGTCATTGTAGTGTTGTTAAAGTTGCTAAGGCTCAATTGTAAGTTTCTGTTAGAAGTTGTAGCAACGTTTCAGCAGAATTCCATCTGTGCCATCATCACCAGGCTTCTGTATGGAATGTGTCCACTAGTTCCTCTTTTCAAATTTGAGGCTGGTCCTATTCTGATTGGCTATTAACTGGGGTTCTGTGTTCATTGAACTTAGGGTTTGCTGTGAATTGGGTGTTTCTGGTTTCTCTGTCTGTTTTGTGGCTTTGATTGGTCTGGCAACACTCTGTTCTTTGTGTTGGGAGGCTTTCAATGCAACTGGGCCTTCCGTGTGAAAGGGACGGGCTGCTATTCATAGCAGCAAGCTGGGTTTGCACGCACTGGGTGCCTGGTGGAGGGGGTTGGTTTGAGCTGGAGCGCATCAGAGGGAGTCTGTCTGTCTCAGTGTGTGTGCCTGCCTGTGGTGTGGGGAGATCTTTCATTTGAGAAGATGAGCTTCCAATATGATTGAAGCCATGCTGGAATCATTCTTTTCATTCAAGTCTGTCAGGCTCTTTTTTTTCAATCTCGTCTATGGCTTCGTCTATGATTCTGTGGCTGGGGTTTTCTATAGTGGCTAGAGTTTTAGTGGCCATTGGAAGTTGATGAGTTGTGACCTGTGGTTTTCCTGTGTTGGAACTAAGTGAGGAGGTGTGTTCCGCCTTTTTACTGCAATTTTGGTGTTCAATGCTCGAGGCGGTAACTTATTCTTCTATTGTGCTGTCCAATGTTATGTGCCGGGCATGAGTAACAGGGAATTTCATATGTGCCTTGGTTCCAGGTGCGAATTTTGTCTTTGGGGGTTTCTCAAGGATGGCTGCTATTTTTTCTGTTTTGAAGCAGTCTTCGCATGTGATGCCTGTGTAGATACCTTACTGATTTTGTCGTGTAGTACCTGTTTATGTAGGGTAAGGATAACAGCTGTTCCATACGGTCTGTTTGCATCTTTCAAGGTCTCTGTTATGTTTAAAGTGTGGTTTTGTGGACGTGCAAGCTGGTGATTTTGGTTTTTTGTGGAAGCCGTTGGCCGTCAGTACTTTAGTCAGGGGTGCATAGTCTTTGTAATGTGTTCTTGTCTGCCAGGCATTTGGTTCTGGCGATTTAGTGTTTTGGCCAACGAAATTATCTGGTGCTGGGGTGGTGGTGGGATGGGCGTTGAGGAGCGCTTTGGTGATGGTGTTTTCTTTTGGTAATGGTGTGTCCAAGAGTTGGTGCCAATCTTGTTCTTTTGTTTAGATTAGTACATCTAGGGAATGGTAGTTGTTTGTTTTTATTTCCTTCCGTTTCCATGGTGAACTTGATTTTGGGGTGTGTGGTTGTTTAAGGTGTGTTAGGAAATTGTTTAGTTTTCTTTTCCATGTGGGCAAATCACAAAATGCGTCATCGATGTATCTTAGCCATAGTTGGGTTTGTGGGTGGCATTTAGCCAGTGGCTCTGGATCAAATTCTTCATGAACAGGTTTTTGCAATGACCGATGACATCGGTGATCCCATAGGGGCTTCAGTTTGCTTGTATCCTTTGTCCTTTGATTATGAAAATATGAAATATGTGTTGGTTAAGCAGTGTTCTATTAGTTCCATGAGATGTTTAGCTGGTTGGTATTTATTTTTGATGATTTTAAAGTTGTAGCAACGTTTCGGCAGAATTACATCTGCCATCATCAGGCTTCTGTATTACTGTAATAATAATTACTGTAATAATTACTCACAGTCGAACACAATACAAACCTTGGCAACGTTTTGGCGAGGTCTACTCATCATCCTCAGGCTGCTGCTTTTGGCTTCGTGCATACCATATATATATGGTATAGTAATAGGTAAAATATAGATATATTATTAGAATGTATAATTTGTCAAATGAATACAGGATGGAAAATATGACCTATGTACTGAAATGAGATTAGAGAGGGACTTGTGTTAAAATATAACAGTGGTACAATTAACATTAAAAAGGGATAAATGTTGTATAATATAACTAAATCTGTTAAACACTACGAATATGATTAATAATATATTATTGTTAGTAAAAAGTGATATTTAGAATCTGGACATTGATACAAAATAACTCATTGAAATCGTGAATAATTAAAGAGAAAAACTATACTGAGGTTAAATTTTATAATATTAAATGTATTAAATATGGAAATACTGTCATATTTGTTTTAAAATGTAAGACATCCAGGTGTCACACTGTTCACACAATGATATGTTTCTAGATAAGACAAATAAAAAAACTTGTTTAAAAAAAAGAATACTTAACATATTCTCAACTGTGCCCACTGAATTTACCCACAAAAGCACAAGAAAGGATGTTGGATGACATCAATTCAGCTGTGGCTAGATTCAGGATGTAACCTGTTGAATTTTTTTGTCCTTACTAAGTTCGTTTCTGAGCTGTGATTAAAATGAAAACAAGCAGTTGCACAAATTAAGTTCTTTATTTTTCACCCAAGAGCAACTACAGCAAGGTAGGCAGTTATTAGATAGACAGTTGTAAAGCCCCCTTCCATCCAACATAGGTTATACATACTATAATCAGCCCTCTACCCATCTCAGCATCATTCCATGTAAAGACCTTCCTTCCTTCCTAAGGCTTCTAACTTTTCTGAAAATATATTTAGCTAAAGAGAAGCTGCTATCCCTGGAATGTACACCTTATCTCACTTCCCTGGACAAGCTACTTTCAAGGCCTGAGAACAATGGAGAGCAAGAAGGCCAACAAAATCTTAAAANGGAATGTACACCTTATCTCACTTCCCTGGACGAGCTACTTTCAAGGCCTGAGAACAATGGAGAGCAAGAAGGCCAACAAAATCTTAAAATTAAGTTTTAACACTATATTCTTTGAAATGTTCTAACAGGCCCATCAACCCAAGCCTCAACAACTGCAAATGTGCCTTATGCACACCTGCAAAACTCATTGCAATCATCAAACTTTTCACCATATAAGTAATTAATCTTTCAGAATCTTCTAGAAAATGTCAGGTGGAAGAAAAATCAAGCTCTTTTTGGCTTTATAATTTACTCCATGGGAGCGAACCTTGTCTATTCCTATGCATTTGTTAATTCAATAACTTATATCACCTGGGCTCCTTAAATGTTTCTGTTTGGTCCAAGGTCAGGCAAAAGAACCCTAATTGCTGCAATCTGTCTTCAGTTCCTAATTTAAGATCTGGAGGACCTGAGCTTTATGAGAATGATAAGACCATCCCAATGGCTAGTTTCTCAAGGAAAAGGATGTACATGACTTAAGCTAGCAATGAAAGGAGTATCTTTTGTTCATTTTCTGAAGCACATTCACATATTTCAGGGTGGAACGCTAGATCAAATGAAACCCTGTTCCTTCAATTCATTTGACTCCACTCCTAACACTTACAGCACAATTTTCACAGTGTGTTAGTTCTCAGCTGCACCCAGTGAATCTCACCACACACTCAGAAGAAAGGAAGTAAGAGTGACCTCCTTTGAACTGTGGCTAGATTGTACTCTGGATGTTGCCTATCAGCCTAAACCTCAAAAACTCTGCAAATGTACGTTTTGAACCTCTGTAAAAATCATTGCAGGGATCAAAATTTTCACCATGTATTGTATCAATTACATGTTTTAATTTAATTTAAATGCTATTTAATTCCATATTTATCATAAAAAACAAACATCTACAGTATAAACAAAAGAATAATAAACAGCCTCCATCATCCACTGTAGGGAGTGCACTTCCTCATAAATACGCTGATATTTGTGGCACAAATTGTTGCTCCTTTTCATCATTTAATTTGGTATGTAAAAGCTAGAACTGAAAAATAAACAAGCAAGCTGGATAAAATAATATGAAATGCATTGCTTCTCCTGAAACCTCTTTTGCCAATAATTCTCATATTTCCTTCTTGTTTTACAGAGATTTGGTAACCACATTACTGTAAGTCGGTGGAGGAGGATTTGGTTCATCTGTGACTTCTCCACCTCTGATAACTTGGTAAGGCACAAAAAGCATGGTTGGCTGTAACAGAAAAGAATAGTCAATACAAAAAATACTCAGGGGTGCATCTGTTACTCTAGGTAGAAGGAATAGACTCTCCACTTGTATGATTGTAATTGCAATGTTCGCAGTCTCACCAACAAGCCGAAATCCTTGATAGCTCAAAGTCCTAATAGAGAATTTTTTAAAACTATAAATTAACAGGCAAATTATGAGCATTTAAGTAACTTTTCCTGATCAAATCTGCCAACCTTATCCACACATTCAGAAAATGTCTGCTCAGGATCTCCCACCTTCTTACCAAGAAGTGTGACAGGAAGTCCCTCATCCACCCAGTGAATGTTCTCTGTAGGGAGTAGATAACCTTCTGAAATAAAGATGGTACCAACTGGGATGGAAAGTGGTAAGAGAAGTGAATTGGCTTCTCCTGATGACTTTTGGGGACTGGTTTTATTTTGTGCTTTAATTTTTATTGGAGTTTTATATTGCTGATATTTTATGTTTCTGTATGGTTACTCCTAAGAGCCAGATTAATTGAGGAGCTGGATAGATAAACAAACAAACAATATCCTTGTGATTTATTCTTAAAAGCTATCAGTTTATTAACTTATTTTAAAAATGAAAAAGACCTTTTTAAAATAAAAAGGCAGCATTGTGAGAAAATGTTATCAAGTGACAGATCCTTTAAATTAATGTAGTTACACCTCTAAAGTAACTATATTTAGAACTGAGCCAGAGGTGGTATTCAGCAGGCTCTGACCAGTTCTGGAGAACTGGTAGTGGAAATTTTGAGTACTTTGGAGAACTGGCAAATATCTCAGCTGACTGAAGATATTTTACAGTATCCTTCCCCTGCCACACCCACCAAGCCACGCCCACAGACCCGATAGTAAAAAAATTTGAATCCCACCACTGAATTGAGCCTTCTAAAATAAAAACACCAACTTCTGCATCACTGAATGATAAAGAGACCACACAAACTGTGTTACATTCATGACATTCACCCTCTAACAAAACAGAAATTGAGGGAAAATTGCATCATCCAATTATTCATATGCAGAAGCAAATAATCAATGGGTGTTGGATCACAATTCAAACATCTACTAGTTATAAAGCTTATTAGGTACTCTGAGTATCCAGTCTTACCTATTGCTCAGGGTAATAGCAAAGAAACAAACAAAAGGTTAGGGTAGGTGGAATGCAGATAAAAAGAAGAAAAAATGGACAATCCTCTTTACATTCTTTAACAATAACAACTGCTGACGCTATTATCGAAGTATCAAATATTTACCTGGTCATCAAAACAGCAACCTGCCTGGCAGCCAAAGTGAGCCAGTGAAACAGCGATGCAAAATTCCAGCATGCTGAACAAGACCAACACACAGGACAGGCCATAACTGACTTCCTGTTAGGAAGACATTTGGAAAGATAGCTGTAATTTGCTCAGAAATTAATGTAGTGGTATGTATTTTATTTTATTTTATTTTATGTGCTACACCATTAAAAGAGACTCCCATCTGCTCCCTTGGGAAACATTGGGAGGAACAATTGTATTGGGAAAAACAGAGACACTGTACAGGTAACCCTCGAGTTACAACCACAATTGGGATCAGAATTTCCACTGTTATGCAAGGAGGTTGTTAAGTGAGTCATGCATTATTTTACCTTTTCTGCCATTCTTGTTAGGGTTAGAGGAATTCCAGATATAACTGAGAATCAACTGGGGATGAGTCTTATTTCAGATCGACACATAAAAGTTAAATCATTGCACAGCAGCAGGTATTTCACCTGATCCTTATTTCTCCTTCATGTATCACAAAAAATTGTCCATGTAGGACGAAGCAGAGAAGAACAATCCAATGCTCAGTCTAAAACATAAGTTTTGCCAATGCAGAAATTCTCAGATCTCCTAACCAAATTAGCTAAAGGATATTGTTCATACTAGACGGTGGAAGCAGAAGAAAGTCAGCTTGGAGCCTTTGAAGCAGTGTGGAAGTTGGAGGCCTGGGTCAAGGACATCCCATAGTCCTGTGGGATTTCTCCCCCCACCCCAGTTGTGAAGGCCATAGTATGATGCACATCAGTTTATCATTCTTATTCTTACTCAGGTTATATGATGACTCAAACACATTGGAACATTTTGAGTGTAATGTTCTTCTGAATTACCCCAAGAGTCACAAGGGACAGAACCCACAGCAGTGAAAGCAAATTAATTCATTCTGCACCTGCACATTTTCCTTATTTGGGAAATATACCATCTCTGTTCCTGTAACCCAGAACCACTCACAATCATTCAGATAGATTCTGATTTGCAGCTGTTGCTTTGGAAGAGTCCTGTATTCAATGTGTGGAATCTCCTGGATCTAAGTGCTATGTGTGTAACATCCTTGAGTCAACATCAAAAATAATGAAGGCATCAAATGCCTAGTCCCTATGGCCAGCCCCTTTCCTGCCCATTCTTGCTCCTATTCTGATTTACTCTTGAATGCTATTGCCCTTCCCAGGCTTCTAAAAATATCCCACCTGTTACAGACTGATTTTCTCCTCTGACTTCACTGCCAATCATATTCAGCATATTATCAATCAGTAAGAAAACCATCACTCATTCAGGGTAGCACAACAGAAATGGGGTGTCTGCTGTACCTTCCTTCCACCCTCAGTTTGGGCATTTCTCAAGTTATATTCAAGGTAAAATAAAGTTACATATAAAAAGACATTGGGTACTGATAAACCACCAAATATTTACATTGTACTGAGACATAGTTAAAAGATATGTCAAAAATATATCTAATATTTACCATTAAAAAAAATCTGTCCCCCTCCCCACTAAAAAGAAAAAAACTGGAGAAGAAGAAAGAAATCTACAAAGTCCTAAGCCCTTTGTGCCTTAATGACCAGAAGGCTGCATGCCCTTATTTAACAAATATACGCATATTTTACAAATTCAAACAAAATAGAACAATTTTCTTTGGACTTATTCAAGGAAAATTTTACAAACAAATGTCAAAGAATCTGAGATATCCTGGCTGCATATATAATCTCCTTCTGGATTCTGTACAGGAAGACAAAATGTCAGACAAGATTGGTTTACTTACAGATTGGTCATACTGACTGAAATACCAGTGTCTGGTAAGAGGACTGAAGATTATCAGTTCACACATATACAGGATGATACCAATGAATGCCATGAAAGCACTTGTGATGTTCATTCCTACACTGGATTTCACCTGAAACAGCAATACACCGGAAGGAGAAAAATTATAATTACAATGTCAGCATAAGTCTTATTAAATGCAAAGTATAAAAACAATTACCCCAACTATGGTAAAAACAGTGACGAAGAAATTCTATGTGGGTGCTTAATGACACATAACTAGTCAGTGGGTGAACCAGACAACATCCACAAAGATCATAGGAATCAAACATCAGCAACAACACATTTTCCCACAGTGGAAATGCAAGGCCCACAAGTCCATTTGAAGGGTTTTCCAAAACTGTCCAATTCCTTCTTTTTCTTTCCGGATGTCAGCTTCCATTCAAGGCCATGTGGTTAAAAGGGACAGGAAAAATGGTACAACTTTTTCATCCCTTAACATTTTGCTTAAAGAAATCTCACACTATTTATTGTAAGACATGGTATCCTCTAAGTATTAAATGTTAATGTTCAATGCTCTTTTAGCTATAAGACATTACAGAGAGGCTACTAGAGAGGTGGGAACGAAGAAATCCTTGGAGCCAGTAGTGAGAATTCTGAACATTTAAAAATTGCTCTTTCGTATTTTTCTATCAAGATAGTCATTTTTCTTCTCTTCAATCCACACGGTGTTCCTTTGCGAGATAAAAATATTTCTATGTTGTGATGAACACACTTAAATCAAGAGGAGGGGAGAAAGCAAGCTCTTTGCTGGTAGGAGATAGGAGGGCTACAGTCATCTCTCTCCTCCCTTTGATTCCCAGAAGGATTCCCACTCTAGTTCCAGACTTTTACTCCAAACATGCTGGGCTTCTTTCTAATGTTGCTTTCATGTAGGAATACTTCTGAAACTGGACCATCTGTTGAGGAGGAAGAGCAAGAGGAATAATGTTGAAGGCAGAGGTGGGATTCTACCGGTTTGGACTGGTTCAGGCAAATGTTATTTGTTAAGTTAGTTAAGGAAGTTAAGTTTTCATCTGCTTTTCCAAACCAGTATTTCAGACTGAACCGCCTGGCCCTCTCACCCCTCTCCACCCCTTCCAAGGAAGTCACTGCATGTGATCAGGTAAGTGTACGGGTCCAAGAAAGCGCCCTGGCAGAGGGGCAAAAACAGCTTCCAAAAAGTCCAGAAATGGCTTGGTTTCCCAGATATCCAGAAAGGGCCTCCAGAGCCTCAGGGGAAGCCTACTGAATCCTTGCGAAAGGCAAAAAATCAGCCCTCCCTAGGAAGTACCCAGAAGTCTGGAAACTGGCCTCTTTCCAGGCTTACGGTGGGTGTCCAGAGTCCAAGGAAGCTGTTTTGCCCTCCAAGAGGCCGGAGGACGCCTCTGGACTCTTGGTAAGGTGTAAAAATGAGCCTCCAAGAAGTACCGCCGGTACGGCCACATCCACCACGACTCCACCCAGCAACAGGCATGGAACCTGTTCGTTTTAACTGGGAAGTTTCCAAGTAGTCTATTCTGATTGGCCAGAAGCCAGTAGTGGCATTGGTTCATTAGGACAATCCAAGGAGCCGCTCAAAGAGCGGCAAAGTTTAAGAACAATGTTAGTTGGCTACAAGCTGGCAGGCAAGCCTCTATAAAAGGGCTTGCCGCGGCTTGAGCCAATGTTCCGTTACTGTTGCTGGTTAACTATATAAAGAGTCATTTGTTGGAACCGCGGTCCTCCCGTGCTTCTTTGCCGGACGAACACTGGCGAACGAATGTGGGATTGGTCCTAAAGCCGGAGACTGAGCATGCGGCGACGAGAACAACCACCTAGACGAGAATGGCTGTAGTAAGCTGCCGCCCGCACCCTTCAACCCCAATGAAAGAAGATTGGGAGTCTTATATAGATCGCTTCTGATGTTTCTGGAAGCAACGAAATGGAAGAAATTTTGGATCAGCACAAAGAGGGCTGTCTTCCTAACACAATTGGGCCAGCCATGTTCAAAATGGCAAAGAAAGCGTTGGCGCAAGCCCAGAGCACAATGAAACAGACTGACCTGGTCTGAGCTTAACGCGAATTGCTAAAGGCTCACTACGCGCCGGTTTGTCTCAAGTCTCATTCAAGAGACACGATGTTATCTAAAAGTAGACAAGAGAGAAGACGAGCATTACTGATTTCGTGGCAGCTCTCTCTCCTTCTGGAGGAGGCCTGCAAATTCCAGAATATGGATAAAGCGCATGTGTTAGGCGGTGCTCCATTCAAAAATCCAAGAAAGAAGAAATACCTTAGACTCTTTAAGTTAGAGAAAAATATATCTTTTACTGAAAGTGAAGTGGTAAATCCAAAGAATTCTGAATCTGACGAAATTAGGCACTGCATTTCACTCATTACAAAGTGATGGAAATGTTCCCACCCAATAGTTCAAATGACACTTCCAATTACTGTTGTGAATATGATCATCTCAGGTGGTGATGAGGCCGCTCTGTCCGTTGACCTTGGCATATTTTGATAATGGATTGCAGTTGCACCAGAGAAAAAGCTAAGCGAGAAACAGAAACCTAGCTCTAAGGTTTGCTCCCCCTCCTCATTTATACAACAGCAAAATTGTAACACCTCCAGCTCACTTCCAGACTCACCGCCTCCCCCCCCATTTCTTATGACAGCCGAAAGATGCAAAGCAATAGTAGAAAGATCTTGAAAGCTTGACATTCAGCCTCCTAGAAAAAGAAAATCATCAGTCCTAAAAAAGAGAGAGGAGAAAAGGTATTAATAAAGATAATAATTAAATCCATTAGACAATTACAAGATGAAAGTATACTCCTAGGGCTTATCATAGGAGTTTATGTACGAAATGCCTTTTGACCAACATTACGGGGCTTTTAGCATCATTTTGTTAACCTCGGCATTTCGCTGAAGAAGAAATGTTTTCCAGGCTTACAAGATACTGGAGACAATCACTCCATTGTGTGAGAGGTCCAGAATTTATCTTTAACTCAAATGTTGTTCCAGGGGCGGATGGCACCGGTTCACTGTATCCCCAAACATATTGGTATGGGAGGGTTCAGCCTGGACAGGTCTAAATCAGATAAGTATTACGTTCAGAGTTTTAACTAACATACGGAAAACTGGGTGAATTCTTTGAAGAGTCCTTCGGTAAGATTCAGCTGAACTGTTAGCAGGGTTTATAATCCGTTCAACATAAAGGACAACATATTAGGACCAAGCTTCTTTGACTTTTGAGTGGTTTTGCAGGTATCTGTGGACAGGAAAAACTTTGTCGCCTACTTTATATAATTTTCTGTGGAGATCTTTTCTTGGCCTGCAAAACTTGCCTATGAGGTTGAGAGGTCCTCGTCTAATCTTTAACGTGTTACTGGGCCAGTTAAGTTGAGTTGAGTTATCGCATTCATCCATAGATATGGATTTTGGCCTTTTCATAGGAGTTCAGTTGGGTTACAATACTTGTACCGAAGCCACTTTGAAATGGAATTAATCCAGTACAACTAGTACATGAGTTGTTTAGTCGACCACTTCAGCAGATGGTAGTAAGTTGGACCAGTTTACATTGTTGACTAATTTAACTATAACATCTAAGATACTGTTTCTAACACTGCGTTAGTCCTCTCACAGGCCCGCATTGGTGTTGGGGGATGATGAGACGGAGCGTAAGCCCTGGCGGAGCTATTAACTTCAGAGAACTCTTTCAAAAAATTCTGAGGGTAAATTGGACCCTCTGTCAAGATTAAGCGTTCGGAATCGCCATGTAACGCTATAGATAAATTTATTATTTGTGCTGTGAAAATATCAACAATTTTATGCCAATGTCTTTGAGCCAGATCGAGAGAAATACACCTTGGAACAGATGAGGAGTGTCGAGTTGTAGCAGGTACGGTGATGGAAACAGCAAATGACGGTTCTCTCCAGCAACTATTGAACAGCGCGTTGGTGTTCCAAACTTGCTTCGAGATATACTAAGTCTCATATATATAGAAGATTTCTTATTACGCAGGGGGCTTGTGATGCGTACTAGGTAACATTTTGCAGAGTGTATAGGCTTTACACGAGTGTGTATAGATGAAGCGCAGACAAGCTTAGGACTAGGCTAAGGCGACATATGCAGCGATCGTGAGAATAGATCTTCTTCAAAGTAAGGCAACAGAATTGCCAAACTTACCAGATGTAAGGTTTTGCAGAAGTGGGAAAGGTGGAGTCGATGTGTATGAGATAGATAGAGACGAAGCATATGATTATGTAGCATATTTCATGACAGATACACTGAAGGCATGTCACTGTGGAAGACAGTAGCAATTGTGTATACAATCGACACCAGAAACCAACGATCTCATATCGTCAGGTATTGTATGTGACAAAGAAGAGCCAGGAACCAATCATCAAGTTTTCAAAGCTTTCTTTTAGTTGTTTCAGTTAGCGGCTCATTCAATAAATCCAACTTAACTTAGTATATTTTGTGTACGTATAGAGTTGATAGCGTCGGGGTGCAAGGTTGGAATGTGTTAGGGCAGCGGTGGATAACTACGTGTTTCCACTAGAGGAATTACTATTAATTGTCTGGAGAGTATAAGTATGAAAGGAGCTCAGGCCGAGGTAATAGTTTCCGACCTCGGGAGAGTAGTTACTGTCATGAGAAATTCGAAAATAGATGAAGAATAACTGGAGATGACTACGTAGGAATGATATAATTTGGGATCAAGCTTCTCTGCGAGGTGGTAAAGAGCATTTCTAAAATTTTTTTGTATCCAGTCGCATACCTCAATGAGGATGTTGTTTAGATCACCTTCCAGGGAATGTCTTTAGGAGTTCAGATAAAGTAGCCTTTACTCACTGTAGCTTCTACAGCAGTCTATCAACGGGGTATATAGACAGGCTGTAGGTCTCCTTGACTACTGTTGTGTTATATGAGGTTATGGTGTGAGTGGCGGTTGGCTGTTTGGAATAGTTACGATAAGAGACGCACGCTGCAAATACGGCCACAATCACTTCGCATCAGCATCTGGAATCAACAAAAGAGCACAGAGATCTGGGGTGCGTTTAAACTGTTCTGTCAGTAACAGTCGTTTTATAGGCTTTTGCTCAAATATAGTTGCTTGGCACTACCTGAGTGGCCGCAATCCTAAGCGGCACTCGATCGGCATCTCGATATACGTGCCCCGGTTTTGGTTTGTGCTGAAGAGATTGTGTTGTCGATTGGGCATTCGCTCATCATAGCAAGGTTTTGGGATATTGTATTAGTCGATAAATTTGCAAATCCCAAGAAGCTTTGTGTTATATAGGTCACACGCTGAGCTCGGACGCGCATGTGTGGCCAATATCGGGGATCTTTGTCTCGTGATAAGTGCTAGTTATTCATATTGCTCACAGACTGGACAAGTCCACTTCTTCCACAGATGATAGGCGAACTATACGGGGTTGTTCTAGTGTCGGACAGTATTGATATCACTAGCTGTGTATATATAGTCTCAATACATACTATGTGGCCCATTGTTTCGAGCTGGACGTGGTGTAGAGTGTGTCGAGCGTGGCGAGATATAATACTGTGTGATCAACCGCCAGAGAGTCTTTCACGGCAAGTGTAGATAAGCGATGTCATCAAGATAAACGCAAGATCCCCTGTATAAGATGGTTCATGATGTAATATCTACGACTGAATATAGTAGTATTCACTCTGCATGAATACAGACTGGGGCCGCTTGTAATACCAAAAGAAGAACATTGAATTGGAAGCCCAACCCATCGGGCAGTTAAACAGCGGTCTTCCCACTATCCCTTCCTTACGGATTGAATTCGAGTAGTATGCTTCTGCGAGAAGGTTCTTGTGAGGAATCTGTCCCTTGGCCTAGTGGGGCAACGCATGTCCTGTCATCAAAGCGAGAAGGGGTAAGGATCTTGTCGGCCACGAGGGCATAATGTGAGTTCATAATTTCTTGTATCACCAGCGTTTGGAGCCATCGTGTGATTTATCTCCACGGGACAGAGCACATGGGAGACGGCGGGATCAACGAAGGGATAGGCCTAGCAGAGTATTAGGTAGTAGATAGCTCATGTCACAGCAGATTTGGGCTCTATCAATCTATTGATTAATGACATTCATAATGTCTACTATTCATGTTGTGTATATGAGATATATAGTAGGTTTCTAGGGAGCTTGCCCTCAGGAAGATATTTTCATAGCAGCAGTCTGCTATACACCTCGCACGTGTGTGCGCCTCAGGGCAGATATGTGAGGCCTTCCTCTCCGAATCAGACAATAGTAACTAGAATCGATCTGATATCTTCATCTTAGATTCGATTTAGCCTCTCCGTCCGGTCCGTATTTGACAGAGGTTCAGTACGGTATGTAGGAAAGCGCTTATTTTCAAATACGGGAATCTGAATGGCTATCGGGGTGAGATCTTGCCCTCTTTTTACCAGTTACGGCTGCTTGTGCGGATATGCAGCAGACAACCCCTTTCTCAGTTAAACACTGAGGAGGGTATCGCATTTTCTGACTTGTGTCAGGAGCACTAGGAGTAAATTCATACACTACAGAGACTATCGACTATCGTGCTTGTTTGTATACAGATAACACAAGCGTAGATACTCGTATTCTGATGCTATTTATATCAGCTTTCGTTAAAGGATTCCATCAGAATAGGTGTAGGTCAAAGGCGCGCCACCAGCTGACGGAAGTAAAGCCATCTATATAGAGCAGAGATAGGGGTCATCTTTTGAAGGGATATTATAGTTTTTGGACACGCCATCCGATTGTTGTGTAACTCCTTTATAAGGTGCTAGATGGATTAGGGCAAAGGAGCTTGAATAGCACTCAAGATTCATGATAGGGAATGATATGTCATGCCCCTCGGACGCTCCTGAATTGGGTACCCTCTCAGCTATATCACGCTATGACATGGGTCTTGGTAGCGGGACCGCATGCTACTCCTATCGCGCACATCTATCAGAGAGTATAGATATATAGATCGCAAATTGCCCCTCATCAGGGGTAATTGTCCGGGGTTTCTGCTCTCTCCTGTTGGGAGGGGCGACGCTCTGGTGTCTTTGTCACTAGACATTTTAGTGCCCAGCTGTCGACAGGCTTCAGACTGGGGATTTTCAGGTTTCTTTTCCGTGCTCTTTTGGCCCCTTGTGATTCTAGGCTTGACTTTTGCAGTTTACACGCAGTGAAGATATGCACTCATATCGCGACGCCTCTCGACGAAGAGAATATGGAGAACAGGAGAGCGCAGCTCATTGGCGTGTGCTGCCACAGGGCAGAGCTCCTACCCTCTGGGTTTGGGACCTCTTAGAAGGACCTGGGGGGAAGGGCATTGCTCCACGCCAGACCTCCCTCGGACATACTGTGCTTCAGGTTAAATCAAATTTCCACTTATCTCTGGCCAGCATAGTACCACATCTGCCCAGTCATTGTGGGTTCTCATACTAGGCAATGCATCTCTGGTACACTCTCATCTATCGTTTATCATCTTTAAATGCTTCTATCATTGGGCTTCCTGGGACCGAGCCTTCAGATAGATTATGAGAGCATCATCGCAGCTGAAATTTTTGGGTGTACGCTCAGCAACTCGCACACACTTCAGCGCCCCGGTGGATGGTGACCATCGTCTATTCTGATGTGCGATTGTTATTGACCGCTACGCTATGCCAATGGGTCTCAAATCTAGCTTGCAGTGCAATGTTCTTCAGTTGATGGCGTTTGCTTAGTTAGAAACTAAGTAAAGAGTGTATAATTTGTGTGGGCAACCGTGTGTCCTCCCGGCCTTCTTTGCAGCGCACGAGAACAGGGCGCCTGATGTGCTGAGGATTTCGTTGAATCCCAGCCCTTGGTTGGAGGTGATTCTTCAAGATTAGAACGATGCAAGAAGACACCTCTGCTCAGCGAACTTGCAACGAGCAGTAGCACTTGATCCTTAGGTATACTGGTATACTGCTTCACAGTGCTTTACAGCCCTCTCTAAGCAATTTACAGAGTCAACATATTGCCCCCAACAATCTGAGTCCTCATTTTATCCACCTCAGAGGGATGGAAGGCTGAGTCAACCTTGAGCCTGGTGGGATTTGAACTGTCAAATTACAGGCAGCCAGCAATCAGCAGAAGTAGCCTGCAGTACTAACTGCAGTAACCTGCAGTATTTTAACCACTGTATCACCGTGGCGAAAGATGTCTTTTGATATTATTCTGGTTTTGGGAAATCCAGTTAACACTTTTTCCCAGCTTCATGTTTGCTATGGTTATTGGGATTATCACTTCCAGAATTGACAGAGATTTGAAGGCTTCACTCTCTGTATTTTGGAATAATTCTCTTTTTGGGAATTGCCCTCTGGTTGAATGTTTTGAGGGCAGAAAAAGTTCATCTGCTGACCTTGTAGCTTTGATACAGTCAGCATTCTAACCACTGTGCCACCATGGCTCAACATTACTAGTAGCAACTAAGGAAGCTCTGGTAGAACAAGCACCCACATCATGGTCATTAACTCTCTATTCTATTTATAAATAGTGTGGTAGATATCTCTATCTACCACACTGTTTATTGTAAGACATGATATGCTCTAAGCATTAAATGTTAATGTTAAATGCTCTTTTAGCTGTAAGTCATTACAGAGAGGCTACTAGAGAGGTGGGAATGGAGAAATCCTTGGAGCCAGTAGTGAGAATTCTGAACATTTAAAAATTGCTGTTTTTTATTCTCCCCTGACAGGAATGTCGTATTTTTCTATCAAGATGGTCATTTTCTTTCTCTTCAATCCACACTGTGTTCCTTTATAAGACAGAAACATGTCTATGTTGCCATGAACAAACTTTAAATCAAGGGATGGGAGGGGAGCAGAAACTGGAGTGGGATTCAAGTTTCTTAACAACCGGTTCTGTGGGCGTGATCTAATTTGTGGGCGTGGCTTGGTGGTCATGTGACTTGGGTGGGAGTGGCTTGTTGACTGGGCATGGCCAGGTGGCCATGTAACTGGCAAACCAAATGTAAGTGGTCTTCACTTAATGACCAGGTCTTCACTTAATGACCAGTTGCTTAGCAAGTGATTTTGCTAGTTTCCAAGGCCTGGGGAGCCCTGGAGAGGGCAGGGCAAGGCCCAGGCAGGTTGCCATGTGACTGGCAAACCAAATGTAAGTGGTCCTTGCTTAATGACCAGGTCCTTGCTTCTTTTCTTTCTTGTCTCTTCCTTCTCTTTCTCTCTCACTTCCTTTCTCTCTCATTCTCTCTCTCTTTCTCTCTGTCCCCCCTCTCTTTCTCTCTCTCCCTCCCTCCTTCCCTGTCTTTCTTTCTTTTTCTTTCTGTCCCTTCCTTCTATCCCCCCTTTCTTCCTTTCACTTCCTTTCTCTCTCCCTTCTTTCTTTCTTGCTCTTTCTTTCTTTGTTTCTTTCTTTCTTTCTCTCCCTTCCTTTCTTTCTTGCTCTTTCTTTCTCCCTCTCTCTCTCCCTTCCTCTTTCTTTCTTGCTCTTCCTTCCTTCCTTCTCTCTCTCTCTCTCTCTCTCTGTGTCTCACACACACGAATGGATGGCAGGAGAAGAAGAAAGTGAGCTGCCCTGGGAGTTCCCACCCCCCCCCTTTGGATCACCTCTGCTGCCGCTCGCTTNGTGAGCTGCCCTGGGAGTTCCCACCCCCCCCTTTGGATCACCTCTGCTGCCGCTCGCTTCTCTTGGGTGGCGGAGTCGACAGCGGCAGCACTCCAAAAGGGAGGAGGACCCCCCGGGGCTGCTCCCTTCATCTACCAGTGACGTCAGTCGCAGCACTGGGTAATGGCTGCTCTGAAAGGGAGGAGGGAATCCGCAGGGATGCTCCCTTCATCCGGTGCCAGCAGCGGTGGCGGCACTGGGCAACAGCCGCTCTGAAAGGAAGGGGGGAACACCTGGGACTGTCCCTTCATGCAGTGGCGGTGGCAGCGGTGCTGGGCAATGGATGCTCCGAACAAGAAGGGGGAACACGTGGAACTGCTAAAACTAAGGTTTTGTAGCTGGCATGGTTGATCCATGTTAGTTTAAAAGAGAAAGTGTAATTTCAGTGTTGCTATTGTTTACTGATGACATAGCATTAATAAAACTGAACAAGAAGCTACTAAAATAATCTCACTTGTTAGAGATAAGAAATTAGATAAAAATAGTTAGGAGAAATCAAACAATATTTTGATTTTAACAATAGATAGAACTAGGGAGGATACAAAATCTCACAGCAGATTAAAATTTAACCAATTCCTAAAAAGTTTTTAAAATGGAACTTTGTAAGCCGGCTAAGACACCAATGAGCCAGGTGTTTCAGCCATAGTGATGTTCAAAGTCCTATTTTGATAAGAACATTTATCAGTCCTTGATCTGGTGATTTATCTTATCTCAGTAATTGGTCAAAGGCCAGGATATTGCGACTACAAAGTGTTAATCAATTAGGCGGAGGATTTAATGCTGCAGTGGACTGAAAGGCACTGGCAAGCTGCTAAACGTGTGTTAGTCTGAAACAAACAAATGCATTATGCATTTCGTATTTGGAGCCTAAAGATGAACTGAGTTTACTGCATATGCTGATGCCAAGTTTTGCTACAGACACAATATTACACGAAAATCTACCATCGGGTACTGTAGGGAAAAGCATTGATTGCATGCGAGGTCTATTAGATAGAAACATCTAAGTTTGTCAATACAGAGGGCTGAATTCTCATGTTGTCTTTATTATGTACAGATTTAGTTTGTTATAAGCAATTACTCTAATTGACATGTGAATTTGAATGTACAGATTTCTATTGTTGTTTACGAAGACAACCAATCAGCAATACAGATGGCCTCAAATATTGCATGTTAAGACAAGGAACACAAACCACACAGATTAACGATATTTAAATGTGAAGACAATGTAATGCAAGAGTAAGATATCTTAAGCTATATATACTGATATAGTCAGAATAACATATATAGCAGATCATTTTAAAACAAGGCCCAAGGCTCTCAAAAGCATAAGGCTTGCTGTGAGGATTATGGACTTAGAATGTAAGGTTGTAGTATATTGTCCCTACCCAAAGGGCGAGAATGTTAGGAATGTAAGTCACCTAACAGTTATTTGGGTTGGAAATATATAAACTATGCGATAGACATTGTAATACTATGAACTTTAATGAGAGAATGCTTAAACTGTAATGGGTGTGGTTTCTCAAAACGGCCAAAAGATGAGCCAAAACCTCGGTTGTTTATCTCAGTGAAAGTGAATGAGTCTCTGTTTCCTTGCTGTGGGACAAGAGTTGACCCCGTTCCCTCCATTTTCCCCTATTGACTGCTATTTCTTGATTTGTTGTAAGTCTGTATATTTACTGATACTGTTTTTGGACACCTGAGACTTTGATATTTGGATTATCCCTGAACTGAACACTGACTGCTTTACCTGTGAATGACTTGGACTGCTTGTTTGGACTGTGCTTAAACATTTATTGAAAGTAAGAACCTACATTAACTGTACAGTGTATCTGTGTGCTGTATGTGTAGTATTTAAACACTACTCTCACTACATCTCCCTGTATGCACTCATTCTCCTAATGGGGAATTACCTCAACACTGACGCTGGGCAACAGCTGCTCCAAAAGGGAGGGGGGAACCCCCAGGAATTGCTCCCTTCATGAGGCTGGGGCTCTGGGAGGTTTTGGCAGCTACCAAAAGCAAGAAGACCCAGTGAGTACCCGGCAGCTACAGGGAGCACGTCTGCAACTCCTCTCAGCACCAGAGCAGCAGAGACAGTGAACGGCTGTGGCATGCTCCAGCTGCCACCATTGCCACATCATCCTGAGGCCCGGCAAAGGCCTCAGGTCAGTGAAAGGAGGCCCTGGTCAGTGAGGGGAGGCCCCAGGTCAGCGAGGGGAGGCATGGCAAGCCCTGGGTCAGTGAGGGGAGGTCCCAGGTCAGTGAGGGGAGGCCCCACGTTGGCAAGGGGAGGTGCAGCAAAGCCTGGGGGTGGCAGCAGGGGGTGGTCCGTGGAGGGCTGGGCCTTCCAAGTGATGGGAGGGAAGGGGCAAAATAAAAGGCAAGTGGTGGTGGTGGTGGGGAAAGTGACCAGGTCTTGCACTCATCCAGGGAGATAATCAGATCAGGCAGGACTGTAGCAAAAGGCAGGTAGCAATGGCTGGCTTGGCAAGCAGGCTGCACACGATGTTGCACATGCACGATAGGGACTGAGTGGGCAGGTAGCAGAGAAGCAGGTGGAGAGGGGCAGGGCCAGCCAGAGGCCCAATTTACCGGTTCTCTGAACTACCAGGAACCATAACAACCAGTTATATAGCACTGGTTTGAACTGGTAGAATCCCACCCCGGGGAGAAAACAAGCTCTTTGCAGGAGGGCTACCATCAGCTCTCTCCTCCCTTTGATTTCCAGGGGAATTCCCACTCTAGTTCCATACTTTTACTCCCAACATTCTGGGCTTCTTTCTAATGTTGCTTTCAAATAGGAATACTTCTGAAACTGGACCATCTGTCGAGGAGGAGCAGGAGGAGGAGGAGGAATAATATTGAGTCTGCTTCAAGATTAAAGCATGCTAGGCACCTCTGTTCAGGACTTGCAAAAGTAATAGCAATTAAGCTTATATACTGCTTCACAGTGCTTTACAGCCCTCTCTAAGCGGTTGACAGAGTCAGCATATTGCCCCCAACAATCTGGGTCCCCATTTGACCCACCTTGGAAGAATGAATGGCTCAGTCAACCTCGAGCCTGGTGAGATTCAAACTGCCAAATTGCAGGCAGCCAGCAGGCAGCAGACGTAGCCTGCACTACTGCATTCTAACTATTGCCCCACTGCAGCTCACCATTACAAGTAGCAACTAAGGAAGCTATGGTAGAATAAGCACCCACATCATGGTCATTAACTCTCTCAGGCATCTCTCATTTTCATTATGGGACTGATAGAACTTGAAATGTCGCTGGTTGCCATCAGGAAGGGAATTTGGGAAGAAGCCCATCACAGAATGGGGACTAAGGGAGGCTGAAATTCTGGATGGTTCAACATTCTCTACTGTTGACATAAAGCTTTCAATAGAAACAAGGCTTGGAAGCCAATGTTGAGCAAAGAAGGAAGATGGGGGGGGGGGCGCTTTTGAGATTGCTTTNTGGGGGGGGGGGCGCTTTTGAGATTGCTTTTCTTTCACAAATGTTGATTTAAAACTGAGCAGTATCTGGAGACAACAGACAATATAAAAAGACTTGAGTGCTCACAAAGAAAAAGCATAAAAGAAATTCAAATGCAACACAAATTTCTCACCAAACCACGTTTTGGATGGTTCGCAGCTGCTACACAAAGTGATCCAGAAGAAATAAACTATAGAAAAAGAAAAACAAATGATTGTAGTCCACTGCGAATAAAAGAGAGAAATTATCACAAAATGATGGCACCCATGAGAGGCTAGGGAGGTTCCAGTGCAAACAAGAACTTTTACAAATATCCATTAGCCATTACTACAATGGTGCATGACTCAACAAAAATTTGCACATACTTACAAATATCCCTCCCCAAAAGGGGTAGCCTCCAATTGCAGAGATGGGGAGAAAAATGAAACGAGTAGTCAGTGAAAAAAGTGAGACAGCCCCAAAGCCAATGTGGATCAGCCCAATCATGATTTTGACAGCCTGCAGAAGGAAAACACACAAAATAAGACATCTTCATTTGCTGATTCTGAGAAAAATATTCTGATTTGTTACCACCCCAGGAAAGACATCATTTCTATCCATCTTAGAAAAGTCCTTCAAGGGGGTTGGGGCTTCTAAGCTTGCAATGCAGATGTTAACCCAAGGCCTGGTTTCCTATGGTGAAAAATCCTAATGAGAAGGGACAGTTTGAGACACCATTGTCATTATGTACTGGACATTTACTTCAGACTATGATCTAGTTTGACCCACAGTGGGACAGCTTTTGTCAGGAAGATGGTCTGTAAGAATATCATAATGGACCTTTGAGAGAGAAATGCTACATCTTTCACTGCAGACTCCTCTGCAAAAGGAAGTTATGTGCAGTCATAAGCGCAAAGTGACTTCAACCGGCTTGGGCTGGAACCAATTCATGACTAAGTCATTCTGGAGAAATGCCCAACAGTTGCACTTATCAACTGGAAGGGAAAAAAAGAGACCTGGCTCATGGCTAAGCTCCACTTTCTCATTTAAGGAGCAAAGCAAAAGAATGCATATCTGAGTCAGAATGTTTTGAAGAATCACAAATGAAACTACCAGGAAGAACAGAGGTTTCTGGAGTAGATTGCAAAACCAGACAACTGACAAGCCAACTTCAAGAACTTCAACATGAGGGTCTCAGGTCTCTACATAGCCCTAAAACTTTAATGGACTTCAAACAGGAACATAACAAAGCATGCATACCCCAAGCACTTTGGGCTCAACCTTGAGGAATCTCTCCAAAGAACCCTTTTGTGGGACTTGCTGAGGAGCACTGGTAGAAATCCCAAGTTGCTGAGCTCCATACTGAGGATAGGGAATTGCTCCAGATGCCTGAAGAGCAACACTGAGCAATCCAGGAGCCATTTGGATTATGTTTGCTCCATTAGAGGGGTTGACAACTGTGGTTCCACTGGCCATGCTTGCTGGAAGTGTTGCCACAGCTAATTTACCTGCAAACAAACAAGTGAGGAAAAGTTAAGGTCTTAACATCAAGGAGGCAAATTCTGGTCTTTCTTGTTAATTTCACTTGATGAGCTTACATTTGCCTGCAGCAAAACTGAAGAAGATTGTCAGAAGGGTTCAGGGAACAGGTAGTTAAAACATATGACTTTCTCAGGGATAGAAATCCTCCTTTTGCCCACCATTTAGCCAGAACCAAAGAAGCTTCTTGCTTGAGAAGCGAAATGTTTTCAAGGAAAAAAAACCAAGAAAGTCCAGCTGCCTTTTGAAAAGCATCTTTGGGACAACCATGACCTGGAGGATTGAGAATCTCCATGGACATCAGTTGAGAAAAAGTTATTCAGAACAGAGAGAATATAACATTTTTCAATGCAAAAGATCTTTTCTGATCTTAAGGCCCTGTCACACTGGCCGACGGATGCAAAATGTTTGTAAAAAGGACACAGCGGACGAGAAAAATGTTCCTGTTTCCATCCAGTTGTTACTCCATTTGCCCGCTCTTCTCCATAAAAAAAAAGTTTGTTTATTTTGCCTGAATTGCAACCAGTATGGTGGAAAAACAGTGAGAAGGGATATGACGGGAGAGGAGGACGTAGGGCGGATGGAAAGTGGATGCTCATCGGAAGCCACCTAGCGATGAAAGCGGATGACAGTGGAATGGACACAAATTTGCCGCTCTAAGCTTCCGGGGCCCACCCCGCAGCAAAGCGGACTTGCGGAACGGATACATGCGATCGTAGTATTGCGGATAGCAAAGGAACTGCCGAGCAGCAAATGAAAGCGGATGCAACAGCGGATGCTGACCTGGTTATAGAAGCGGATGCAGAGCGGAAAAGCCTTAGCGGAAGCCGAGCAGTATTAAGCCTAGCGGATAAGGTCCATATAGGATGCCTAAGATCGGAGATAACCTAGCACATTTTCAATGTCCACTAAAATGTCGAGAGATTGCCATTGCAAAGTCAGCCCCCATGCATCATATAACAAAGGGGAAGCAGCTCCAAGCAGATGAAACCATTCAGCCAAGTCACAAGGAAAGGACCTTGCTTCCCAGATCACTCTTCAAACCTGCCTGACCAGCCTGCCTGGCAGCCTGCCTGCTAGCCTTAGCACAGATCCGCAAACCACAACCTATCGGGAAGCGAAAAGCAGACGGCCTCAGAACCATCGGCTGCCAGCCCCCATGGCAGAGGACAAACGCGGCCACCCTCCCCACCCTTGGCCCTCACTCCTGCTTCTGCTGGGCTTCTGCAGCCACGGCCTTTGCTCTTAGCTGGGGCGGGGCTTTCTGCCTGCTTCTCTGCTTTCTTGGAGGAGCTGATGCTGCTGCCCACTCACTGGCGATGGTGACTAAAATAGTGCTGCTGGCTCTATCCTCCCCTGCTGACTGCTCAGCTGCTCTTGTGGTGGTGCTCTGCGGTGCTTACTCTAGACTACTGACACTAAAGCTGTTACGTCTGGCGGTGGCTTTCTTAGCTGGTGCGTCGTACATTCTGCTGGCACTGGGATTTTAAAGAGCTTTATGAACCAGGTGCTGGTGGTTCCTTTTT
This sequence comes from Laticauda laticaudata, assembly GCA_004320025.1. Classification (NCBI taxonomy): domain Eukaryota; kingdom Metazoa; phylum Chordata; class Lepidosauria; order Squamata; family Elapidae; genus Laticauda; species Laticauda laticaudata. The sequence goes on from BHFT01063284.1 coordinate 30,925, forward strand.
GTGCCGTGTGGTCCATAAAGGTCTCGCATAGGTTTGGCCCTAAGTACTCGCTGCCCTCGGGTTCTCTCTATATTATGCTGGTGCTGGTGGAAACCAAACAATAGACACCCTGCGTCCTCGCTTATATTTTTTCTCGGCTCTCCGGTTATACCTCCTGGTGCTCACCACTCCTGTTTTCGCTAAAAAAGTCTTATGGTAACCCTGCTTTTATAGTCTTGGCTATGGGCTGCTAAATATCGGTCGGTGTTGCGAGTGCAAGCATGAACTAATCAGCCTACATACCCTTAGGAAGCCATCCTCTGATGAGGGCTTCCATGTGGTTACCTGCCATCTACCGATGGAGGAAAGCCAGCAATACGAATGGCTGAGATTACGTGGGAGCAGGAGACAATATACAGTACATGAATCTGGAATCGTGACAAAGCCAGGCATAGCTAGTGTAAACAGGACGGACGATCGAGGTTGCTTGAGTGGTGTGAAACTGTTTGTCTGAGTTTGGTTTAATGTGTGAATATGACCTTGTGCATTTTATATAACAATTAGAGTTAAAATGGTGCATATATATCGTGGAATCCATTTATTTTTGTAATTCAAATGCCTTTAATGCACTAGTACGATTGCCTCTGCTTCTTTTGATAACATGTCATGTTTATGAAGCGTATTACAATTGTTTGTATAAGGACCTTAGTTACCTAAAGTTTTGTCTAACTTAAGCCATGTCACACTGCACCAACAGCATGGCAAAAGAGGATGTAAAATGGAAGAAACACTTGCCCATCTGTTTGGTTTAATGCGTGCATTCTGTTCTGGTCCACTTGCCGTGTTGATTCATTATGTTCTATCTGTAAACACGCGGTGTGAACCCCGTCTACCTGAGATTCATGCGCTCAAGGAAGTTTTAAGCCTGGCACAAAACTTTTTTGAGCAGGATGAAACGTTTCCGCCCGGGTGTCACATTCTACTCGCATAGACACCCTACGAGGGAACAAAACGTTCTACGTCGTTGTTATCCGTTAAATTGTCCGCTGTATACCACTCGGCAATCCACTGGCGCATCCGTGCTACTCGCATACTGTCCGCGAAAACGGAAAGAGGGAGGAAGCAAAACGGAAGCGGAATGTCAACAGCGTTGTAGCACGGACATATAAAGGATTGAAAGCGATGCACCTCAGACATAAACTTAAAACGGAACAAACACGTTTCGTATATTGGGACGTAAATTCGGATATTTAGGCTGTCTGGGGGATGTCTCTGAGTATGTGGGGGACACTGGTGGAAACCGATATTCCTCAAAAAGGGGGAGGAAATCACCATGGATTCTCACTTTTCAGTCACGCAGCCCTCGCGTGTGCAGACCTCCCCTTCAGCTTGCTCTTGGCTCTTCACATCTCCCCCAAGCATTGATCCCTCTCACCATGGATCATCCGACAGCACTCTTTGGTAGCCAAGCCTCAAATTCAAATCACACAGAACCATGCCTCTTCAGACTGTTTTCAGTATCTTTTTCTACACAAGGAGAGGAGACGATTCCAAGAGCTGTCTGGGTCCAAAGATGGATCGGGAGAAGAGTGGGTTTGGACTTCTATGACAAGCTGTGGTGGAGTTCTGGGATGAGACCATCAGTGTCTAGGGCAACGCATTCTGTTGGTGTGCGTTCCAGCACCTCATTCCATGAGGAATTAATTACCACCTAGAGGCCATGTTTGGAAGACAACTATTACTAGAGGCGGTACTGAGACCTCAGGTTTGACCAAGCCGAGGCACCAAACTTCCGTCCAGGAGCCGGACCCTGGATGAAAGGTGGCAAAACTGACTTCTGGTCACCTGGCTCTGGAAACAACATACAGGAAACATGCAGTATGCTGGGAGGGTGCCACACAACAGCCATCAGCTATTGTGGTCAGATTTGTATTACGCGTGGGTGGCGGCCATCATCGAAGAATACTGGAGGGAGCTGCCTCCAGTGTCCACCACTTGAAGAAGCTGGAGGAAAGTTGCAAGAACAGTGGTATCAGAGGTGGAGACTTTCCTACACACATTGGTGCCAGCAGATGGGAGAGCACTGTGGCCGGTGCATTCTGCCAACTCGAGTGGTCACACTTATCAAAATACAGAGGGCTTCTTCAGCATCATTCCTCTTTGCCATGCTTGCATACTGACTACAAATTCATGTACATCGATGGCTTCGCGCAACGGTCAGCTTCCAGATAGCCAGTTTATGACAGAACGCCAGTCTTGAGACTCAAGGGTTAGGGCCTGGAAATGCAACCTCAAGTTTGAGGTAGGGTTGCTTCTCGCAGCCACGAGATCCAACCCCACTGCCGAACAAGCACACGTATAAGATGTGGCCCCTGTACTTCATTCATGGGGATGGACCGCCTTTCTCGCTCTAATGGAACGTCCTCAGACCTATTCATCATGAAGCCCTTAGCACTTCCGATGCCTCACTCAAACAACTAAGAACAGGGCAGACGGGTGGTTGGAGAACGCCGACTTTGGCATCCCTGGAGCCAACAGGGTTCAAAGTACTAATCTCACGCCCATGCGCATCGCCCAGAAAGACCGGTGAGGAGCACGTGGAAGCTTG
>BHFT01063286.1:0-22126 GCA_004320025.1 Laticauda laticaudata
CACAAAACAGACAGAAGAAACCAGAAACACCAATCAAACAAACTCCAAGTCCAATAAAAACAGACCAAGACTCCCAAACAATCAGGATGAAGAAACAGTAGGGACAACAGTAGGTTAGCTTCAAATTTGATAGCCTGACCCACATACAAACTCAATACAGAAGCCTGATGAGGGCAGATGAGATTCTGCTGAAATGTTGCTAGAGAGAGAGAGAGAGAGAGCATCTTACTCTAGTTCACATTCTCCCATGTCATTGATGAGCCAATTAAAGAAAAACAAAATAGAAACTGCTCTGCTGACTTGATAATATTACACACATCTTCCACTTGATCTCACAAACATGGTGCCTATCTGCCACATTAACTCCAACAAAAGTATGTTACTCACAATAGACAGATCTAATCAGGGGGAAAATATTAATTAAGTACCAGTTTGGTTTAGAGTTGATGCCTCTCACATATATAAAGAAATCACCTCTTTAGCACAGAATTGGGAACATTTGATCCAAAAATCATGGAGAGATGGTAAACACAAGATCCCATGTTGCCAGTTTTTGCAGCCACTGTTCCAAGCTGAGCTGCAGGCTGATGAAATGAGCAGACATAAAACCTTCAATTAAAAAAGTTAATTAAGAAAATGAGAAATGTTCTTTACTCTGAAAACTATTTTGTCATTTTGAAAAGTACAATATATTTATGTAAAGTTTAAGCTGAGCTTAGTCGTATGAGCTTACTGGTGTATAAATGAAAGAATCAGCTCTAGGTAGTAAAAATACTGTACAGGGATCCATAGATAGGAAAAAAGAAGAAAGAAAAGAAGAAATGTGACAAAAAAATCAAAACCCATTTGGTCAATAACAAACTGGAAAAATGATCTATAGAAATGGACAAAATGCATTCATACAGACACACACAGATACTTCCAATAACACTAGCAGGATAATAGTATCATATTGCTTTTTTAATGAATAACTAAAAATTTTTAAAAGAACAATTGTACATTTAAAACATATCATAAAACTTTGGATTCAGATCTACCACTTAACAGTAGACTTAAGTCTTGAAACATTTTTTATTTCACTCATTCAAGATGGGAATAATTATTATGCCAGAGAAAAGGGAGTCAGTAAATAAGATTATCAAAGAAGGAACATTATAAAGAAAATACCAGAAAAGAAGGTTCAGCAGTCTGACGTGGGTGAATTTGTGCCCGAGTCACAGAAATTGCACTGAAGGAAAGTTAAAGATTAAAAGAATCTGACTTGTTACAAGTAGAGGTAACATGAAAGGGAAACAATCAAAGGGTTTGGTTTCCATGTGTACCATTAAATAAAAGTTATACAGGAACAACCAGAAATATAAAACATACATTTAAAAAAAAAATAGAGGATCATTAGTCTAGAGAAAGCTTTGTCTGTGAGGGATGAAAACGCCAGGATTTTAGACCCCATTATCTCAAGAAAAATAGAATTTTGTGGATCTCACAATGTACAAAGTGAACTCAAATAAAGGACATGTGAACCATTGTTTTCTTGAAGGCAAGCCCCTATTTAAAATGTAGAATAGAGCTGAGGGTGAGCAAGACCTGAGTATGGGATTAAGGTTATAAGAAGGAGCCAAAAAAAAAAAAAAANAAAAAAAAAAAAGAAAGAAAACGAAAAACAGCAAGAACTGAACCATCATCCAAAATCTGAAAATCTGTTACATTTCAAATGAAACAAGTAATGGCTTCAGATATGACTACTTTCATCACTTGTGGACAAATCTTGCATTTTGGAGCCAGACTGCCTGATATGTCTGCTGCTCAAGGTGTCACCTGATTAGCATTGTGTACACGGTCCCTTTTCAATATGCACCGATGGCATGAATTAAGCAAAGCTGAGTAACCCACTTCCAATACAAGGGGTTGCATCAAAGAAGGCACATCGTCATTAATTCCCCCAAGATTGCTGTTTGAAGTAAGAATACTGCTGATTGATTTATGAATTTTTATAAGGTGTTAGGTAGATAATACACTTTAAGTTCTTCAAATTGCAAGCCAAATGAAAAAGTGAAAATTTCCTGTAATGATGGGAGAAAAATCTCCCTCCCTTCTCATTCTGTTGATATTCAAGATGGTTCATGTATATATATCCAGGAGCTGAGGTCTCTTAGTCATTTAATAACTTGTATTTAAAAATGTACATGATCCCCAATGAAAGTTTAAAGCAGACTTCACTCTGGGTAAGATGAAAACCCAGTTTGGATGGGTGATAAGAGATTGGAGGGACAGAATCTGGAGGGATTTGATTCAAATAACTACTCATCTGAGAAAAAGAAACAGCAATCAAGAAATAAATAGTTCTTTTAATTTTGCAAATAGCTAACTGATCAAAAGCCATCACTGATTCAGAGAATAAGTGTAGCATTGATAACTGTTTTCCCTATCCAAGCAATAGGAGTTCATTCAAGGAGTTGGATAGGTATCAACATCATTTTGCATCCCAACCATTTCCAAGGACACTGCGACAGGAATGTGAGATAATTGGGGTTGTTAACCCAGTTAACATCTAGGAAACATCCTCCCTCTGCCCTTCATTTTTCTCTTTTTCCTTCTTGGCACAAGACAGAGATCTAAGAAGAAATACATTTCTTTTACCATTGTTACTTATGCATAGAACAAGAAAGAAATAATTTTATTCCTGTTAGGATTGAGAAAAAGAAAACTTGAAGCTGTCATCTGTTTTCTTCTAATGGGTTGCGGCCCACTTTTGGCTAATTTAAGGTTCCCAAACTTGGGTTAAGAGAAGAGAAGAGAGAAAAAAGAACAACAGCAGAAAAAGAATGAAAATAATAAAAAGAAATGCTGATAACACAAAGGTGTGTGATAGAGTTGATGTTTCTGAGGCTATTCTTGACATGAAAAACAATTTGGCATTGCTGGAAAACTGGTCAAAAATACAGAAACTTCAGTTCAATGTTTCTAAATGTAAATTCTCTGACAGAGTATGTGTTGGGAGTACAACAGAAGAAAAGGATTTAGATGTGCTCACAACAGATGTGGCCAGGCCATTGTGAAGGCAAACAAAATTTTGGGATGCATCACTAAAGGGATCACCAGCAGGGAAAAGGGGGGTCCTAATCCCGCTATATGAGCCATGGTGGCACAGTGGTTAGAGTGCAGTACTTCAGGCGACTTCTGCTAACTGCTGGCTGCCTGAATCTCATGGGGCTCAAGGCTGACTCAGCCTTCCACCCTTCCAAAGTAGGTAAAATGAGGACCCAGATTGTTGGGGGCGGGGAATGCTGACTCTGTAAACCACTTAGAGAGAGCTGTAAAGCAATATATAAGTTTAAGTCCTATTTCTATTGCTATATAGGGCTTCAGTCAGACTCCATTTGAAATATTGTGCCCAGTTCTGGAGATCTCACTTAAAAAAAGATATAGATAAGATTGAGCGAGTCCAGAGATGGGCAAATAATTATTAATTAAAAATCAATAAAGTAATTAATAAATTAAAAAGAAAACAGAACAAAACAGAAAACAAGTAAAAGCTTAAAGTATGGACTTGATAGATCAGTGGGTCATTTTCTGCCATCAGCTTTCTATGTTCTAGAAAATAAAGATAGAAAGAAGTGATTTTCAATCTTCATCACACCCAATAAAAACAAATAGGGGATAAAATCCCTGAAAAAGATTTCTCAAGCAGGATTCATTTCTAATTCTGGTTTATGCATGGGAAATAAGCAGCTGAAGGCTGTAGTACAGGAGAATTCTAAGTGTCATAAAAAGCGTAGTTTGGCATATCCCTGTGGACGAAAAAGCTTACAACTGAGGAACTGCCACAAATATTGTTGTCAGCCCTCTGAGCTAGACCAAGAAAGACTTAGAATTCTACTTCACTGATGTAGGCTATTACAGAACCTTGAAAGCTTCACAAAATTTTTCCTTCCCTCTCTTAAACCAAAAAATGTCATGGCAGGCCAACCTTGAATTTCTTTCTCATTCCCACTTATCTCTCCAGGCTAACCTTTTGAAACAGCTACCAAAGGTTGTCCATAGTAAAAGGCAAAGGTATGGTGGCCAGAGTTCCCACCAGGTCAGATGACATTGCTGCTGTGCATTAAATCATTTCATAATTCAGCACTATTTAATACCATATATTCAGTAATTGGTATTATTATTAGCCTTTTGTAAAAATATTCTCAGATTTATTTCTGCTTCTTTTTGAGCCCCAATAAATTTTCATAGATTTTTGGGGTAGTATATGCTAATTAATTTAAACTGAGCCACATTCATTAAATCCTATAAAACACTGGTAAAAGAATGAGGCACTTGCAAGCAATTTTATTTAGGTCTGGAAGAACAGTTTTCAAACAGTAGGTTTTGTTTCTTTTAACAGCATTGTTCCAGTATGAGCAGTAAATGCTTCACAACATCTTACACAAGGATAAGTCAGATGAAACCTAAAAGTATTACAAAATAAAACAAGGCTCTTCTCATAGGCACAGTCCATCTTAATCATAAATTGAAACTTGTCAATAAAGACTTTTTTTTAAAAAAAATATTTATTTGTCCACAAGAACGCATACTCCTTTTGAAGTGATTCTAGAATGTCTGGTTTTAACAAAGTTGAATCATAATAAGGGGGAATCTAGTTTCAAATATAAAATAATACAAAACTGAGAACTACTAATGTCTGGGCAAATCCTTCTTTGAAAGACATTTTATATAAAAAGGGAGAGAAGGGCTGGGATTCTTTCTTTTGCCAGCCAGTCCCATGGAACTGACTTATACCTCTGGCAGCTACATTGGATGAAATTATTTATTGTGCAGTCCTGCCCAGCTATTCCTTTTAAACTGCAATTCCATGCTCCCTTAACTGAGCATAAATTCTATTGGACACAAACAGTTTGCCTTATGAGTGAAGATAAATTTATTTTGGCATAGTTCTACATTTACCAACATCTAACTGTGCAAGAAAAATGGGGGTTTGTGCACATACTGGCGAGGTGAAGCAAAATCTGAGAATGATTGTGCAGTTTTGTTTAGATGTAAAACTATAGGAAGCAAGGGAACCCTGGAATGGTTGATGGCTGAGGATTATGCCCAAAGGCTGTTCCTCCTTCAAGCCTCAGACATAGTTAGTGTCAGGAATTGATGCAAGTCTAATTAGTTGCATACCTGTTGCATAGCAACTAGAGGGAAATCAGGAAGTTTGCATTAGGCTTCTTCTTGTGAGCAATATACTCCACGTTCTTTTAAAAAGTTTCTTTTACTGTCAATATGGCAAGATCGTCTTGGTTCTGGATTGAGTTAATTTGCCCAAACCTTCACTCTCTAGGTTCAATTTATTTATTAAGAGACACTCAACAAATAAGAATTCTGTAGAGCTTCAAAACATAACTGCAAAACACCAGTTTTGCCCAGCTGCTTTCTGAAATTTCCCTTTTTGGTAGGACAGGAACTCCATCTCCTGTACCCAACTTGGAAATCCTATCAGGTCAAGCAATGAAAATTGCTGAGAAGTCCATGTTAAAAAAAAAATCACATCCCTCTTGTTTTATGGGAACTCATCCCATAAAGTGTTCACCATATCATAAATAGCTCCCCAAAGTAGAGTTCTGTTAAAAGTTGCAGCAGAATTATAATTCTAAATATGACCTAAGACAATGATTCTCAACCTCAATAAGTTTAATGTGGGTGGACTTCAATTGCTAGAATTCCCCAGCCAACATACTGGGGAATTGGGAGTTGAAATCCACACATCTTAAAGTTGCTGAAATAACAAAACACTGACTTAAGAATAGTGACTATGCTGGATTAAATCTAAGTTAAATGAAATTAATTTTGACTTCTGACCTGGTTTCAAGTTTTTGTTGTCCTTAGCCATACAGCAACTGTGTGTAACTTTTTTTAAGAGTTTGGCTATTGCAGAGCTTTTAAAGGCCAAGTATCAACATTGTCCAAACATATAGGCTGTAAAGAGTAAAGGGAATAGCCTTGAAAGGCAAGCTGAAAAGCTGGCACCAAGGCAGTGGTCAGATAAAAGGGGCCTGGACATTGATTCTCATCTTCCTTATAGAGCTGATAGAATTTCTGCCCCAAAGTCAGCTGTGAAGTTTGAATTGAAATCAGCCACTGCTCTCTCAAATACTTTGTCCTACAAGAGATGTCAAAACAAGAAATGTTAACTGTTAGCTGTTGATATCTTCCAGATCCAGTATATAGTAAGTTGCTTCAGGAGCGGCTAAATATTTTTTTAGGCAAAGATAGAGACCGTGGATTTCAGTTGAAGTGCAGAAATATACACATTTTCTCCTCCAATCTGTTATCGAATTTCCTAGAATAAAACAGCCTTATTCTTTACAAGAAATTCAGGAATAATTAAAATACACATAGATTTTTCATATCTTGACAGTCATGCCTTTGAAAAACAATTCCCTTGAATGTTGTATCCTGCCCAGAGTCATTCTGTGAGTTAAATGGATGGTCTCTAAATTTGATAAATAAATATTCTTCATAGGGTCTGTTAAATAGGAAGTGGAAGACCTTTGTCTCAGCTTTCTTATTCTTTTCACTGTGTTATTGTCTCCTAAGGCACACATATTGTCTGTTCCTTGTGAAGAGGCCAAGGTGAGGTAATTCAGATGTAAAAAAAATGTCAAAGAAGCTGCAGCAGAAAGGAGAATACCTTAACGATTAAGGTTTTACATATGTGACTGCAGACAGTGTAAGAATAAGCATTGACTGCCACTGTGCTTTACATAAAGGCACATGAAAGGTGGGAGGCCCCTAGCAACAGCATTTTGCACCAAAAGTGATGGAAGGCATTAATAAATATTGTCACAGCATGTGTTCTTCATGCAGAATATGGTGACAAATGTCTATGAAGCTGAAAACAATGCAACATTAAATTGTTTAGTCCTTGGGAATTCTCCTGCCAATTTTGTATCATTTATTTTGAGAGACTTCGATGGGTGGATTGCTTTAAGTATAAGCACGATCTTAAGAGTGACCAAATGGCGATGTCTCTTCACCCACTGCTTTGAGCTGACTGTTATTCTTGTTCATTCAAAAACTTGATTTATGATGCAGGGCAGATGCAGTCTGAGAGTCCTGGTGTTTTTTGTTTGTTTAAGTTATGTCCTATCTTTCTTCAAGAGCTCTGATTGATGTATATAATCCTCCACCAATCCCCCCTCCCTATTCCCAGTGTCTGTCCTGTGAGGTAGTCTGGTGTAAAGGAAGGCCCCAAATCACCCAAAGAATGCTTATGGTTGAGAGTCAACTTGAAGTTGGGTCTTTCTACCCTTAGTCTTACATATTAACCATTCTTCCCTTTGATATGTGTATCTAAGACACTATTAATTAAACTCTCTTAATAACTACCATGGAGCAAGGAAGAAGGAAGCAGGGATCACTGACATCTATGCTAGCCTGCCAGGTTTTTTCCCAGGATCTCCTGCCTCCCACCCGAATTCCCTGGGTTCTGACTAGACTTAATTTCTCCAATGAAAGAGTTCTACTTGGGTAGAATTATGCTGCTATCACTGATTCTCAATTAGGACAAGCCTCTTCTCACCAGAGATTTTGATAGGGCATTATAGGAAATCCACCCTCCCCAAGAATATATGTGTTATATAAATAGTCCCATTTTCCTCTTTTAACTAGGTTTATCAGGCCCAAACAGTTTTGGAATACCCTCTGGTAAATTACAAGTCAAACATGAGAGTAATCAGAGAAGGAGCCAGGAAACCTTAATTCGTCTGCTCTAAGCCAGCTTTACAAATCATTGGTCAGTCAGATTTCTTAATCCAACCTTCCTCACAGGATTGATATTGGGTGGGGGAAAAAAAGGATCCTTGGGGAAATAATCTTATGGTTTTGGAGGGAATATAAAGCAAACAAACAAATAAAGATTCCAGAAAATAATATAAATATAATAAATTATGTGAGGCTGAAATCTATATTCTAAAGACTGCACAGAAACCTATGTATTAAAACTTAATACTTGTTAACAGAGTAATCCCTGTTAAAATTGAAATTTATCTTTTAATGATTTTATTGTAGACATATGTCACCTGGCAAATATGTTCACAGGAGAGGACTGCCTATTTTGTTTTTACAAAACAATCTGAGGATGTAATATGGTTTTACCTCAGTGGCAAAATGGAATGACATTTTCTGTCTCTCATGGCAGTCTCTTAGTGACCTACTCATCAAATAGCTGTCTAGATGAATCTTTGATGGAAAGGGTGATTCCAAAATGCAGTAGTCTCAGACCACCAGCCTCCTAACCTTGAATAGTATTAGGCAGATGAGGAAGGTGGCATTTCCCCACCAAACTACTCAGAATTCTGTACTTTGCCCTTCATCCCAAAGAAATGGAGGGGGAACATTACAGTGAAAAGTACCAGCAAATAAGCATGTAGGTAGGTATATGCCAAACATACATACCAGAGAAGAGGAAGACCATGTGGTGAGCTTCCTAATCCAGGTCTTGTAGAATGTTCTAGGAAAACAGCATTTCAGTGAGTTAGACTTGAAACTGCCTTATTTTTGATCCACTTTCAGAATGGTGTATTCATCCTGTTTTCCTTGAGCTCTCATAGTGGAGAGATGCTGATGTTTACATTATGCCATGCCTCCACATATGGAATTTTAGAAGGCTTTCACTTCCTTGAGGCAGGGTAGAATTTCTCTATTTCTTATACAGTGTAGTATTTTCAGACCAGTTGGAAATACTTTGTGATTATTATTTTTTTATTAGGACTCCTCAGTTGCAGATAGCCCAATAGGTATGGAAGTTATGTAAAGCCCTAAAGGCCAAGTCATAATACTGTATAACATCTGTATCTCTCTGTTACGAGATCTTGAGGAAAGATAGATATATACAGATATATCTAAATATATCTAAATATTCCTTCTGACAACCAATGAGTGTGAGGATCTGGATCATTCCTGAAGCTAATGCACTGTAAGTGTGAAAGTCTGTGAGCTCAATTCTACTTCTGGTGGATGAAGTATTTTGATTACCTGTATCAACTGTGCCTATGGCTGTTGTTTCACCCAACTAAGTTGAGATATGATTCTTTTTTAATGGCTGGATATTCCTTAGTGTCTCTAGCTTTTGAGATCTAACACTTCTCAAAGTTTTTTGTGAGGAAAAGAAATAAATATTTGCCATTTCAATCTTGGAAGTGAAAACCAGTGGGAGAAAGTTGTCAGAAAGCAGAAGGTGAAGCATCAAGTTCTCTTTGGGAAATTGGTGCAAGATCAACAGTTGTGTCGTTATTTCAGGAGGTTTTTTTTAGCTTCCAAATTGGTCTGCTAGCAGTAATGAGTTATTGACTATAGGTTTGGTGCCACTTTGCTCAAAGTAAAAAAAAAAAAGTATGTCTAGAGTATGGCCTCGAAACATAACCACCCAGGGCCTTGGAGAATACAGTTAAGGATATCAAAGCAAGATATGCTGCTTTGGAAGGTTGAATGTCCCATTGAGTGGGAGCTCAAAGGCTAGTCTTTAACATCTTTAGTACACCCACACAACATATTTCAGAATTGCACTTTACGAAATAAGAGGGTTGCCATAGTGAGAGACTGGGAATCATAATGGCTGGAATGATTTTAGAAGTTCTGTTTGTTCTCAACAAACAGAAAGATATGCAATGTTTTAGGGTTGATTTTTTTTCTTTGAACTAGCTTAGAATTTCTAAGCTGAGTTGTAACAACATGTAATTTGTGGGAGTTCATGGTAATTTGGAATTTACTATAATTCTAAATATATTGTACTAATTAATGTTCTGTTCATCTCCTAAACTTTAATTTGTGTAATTAAATATTTTGATATTGAAAGATTGGTTCCAATATCTCTCAACACTGGATTTTCTGAATGAGACTTATCAGAATTGTAGCTCAGCAATACCTGAAGGTCCACATGTTCCCCCACTTTAAATCATATCAGTAGAAACTCATGTGTCCTGGAAATAATCTGACATATTTCTTTCTTAAAAGTACCTCCTTGCCAATTGTCATTGCCAATCATATTAAATTCCTCATTGCTCTCCAGCCACATGTCAGTGGTCATTTACTTAAGTATTGATTTGATTGTTCCATTTCATCACAATCTGAATGACAGCTTATTAAATTGTCTCAGTGGCTCAGCAGAAATGAAGCTCCCTGCAGAGAGGGAGATACTGTAGTTCAGTCTTTCTTTTCATATTCCCTGCCTAATTCCTACAAGGAATTAAACAGAAAAGGAGAACCTCGTGAATGATTCAGCATCTTCTTTTTCTGTACATCGTGAGATGGTGGGATAGCAATGCTGTGCCTTTTTTCTAAACAATGATGAATAGCTAGGCTGATACTTCTGTTAATATGAATAGTTTGAGCATCACTTGTCTGTCTGCCTAAACATTCTGTTGGTTGATTGACCATGAGCAGTTATTATCAACCATGAGCAGTTGACCGTGAGCAGTTATTATCAACCGGCTTCTGATTAGAATGGTTTAAGACTGCATACCATGGTTCACTAAATCTGTAGAAATTGTGAGAATGAACTATCTGGAGAGGCATACACCGTCTTATGCTAACTATGCACTGTCTTATGCTTGATTAACCAGATAGTAACATTTCTGGGGGTGGGGGTTGACATGTGATGTTCCGAGTCAGCCCAGAGATGCTAAGGATTAAACTTTAGGTAGGAGCTAAGCAACTGGGAATTAAGGAATCAAGATTGATCTAATGCTGTGGTTCATCACAGACAGAAGATTAATACTGTGCTCCATTGCTCTGTGTGTTCCCTTGGGCAGTACATCACATCTCGCAGAGATTTACCAAGTCTAGTCCTATCTTTAGATAAAAAAAGCAGTCCATACAAATGGTGGGACATTAACTAGTGGGCATGTTGTTCACAAAGACCAGATTGTACGAATTAATATCAACTCATATGTATTGCAAAAACTCTTATTAAACTTCAGATTCATTCAATAAGTAGAAAAAATATTTTGTGATGTTAACACCATTTTAAATCTTTAACATTAGTTCAAGAAAACTTCTACTGGCTTAACAGGCTCAGGCTATCAATCTGATTATTCCAGAGGTCATATTAATAACTAACATCAATTTCCTTCAATTTCCTATGAATGAAGTCTACTGTTTAGGAGTCATTGTGAATTCTTTTATATGGTATTCATGTATTTATTTGGTAAATATATATGGCTTTCTATCTCACATACATAAGTCTGGGCAGCGAGCAATATTAAAAATGATAACAAACATATACATTTTTTAAAATCATAGCAGTTTGGGGAAAAATCATAAACAAACATTCAGAAATGGGCTCTGTTCCACATCCAGGCTGAGGCTTGAGCACAGACTTATATCTTTAGGCCTTATAGAAGGTCAACTGAGACAGAGCCAAATCTAATTTATGGAGGGATGCTATTCCAGAGGGTGAGTACTATGATTAAAAAAAGGATCTTTTTCTAGACCTGCTAGCCAACGCTCCTTAGCTGGACTCCGAGCATACTTCTTCTGCCAGACTGGATGGAGTTGGTAAAGATCATCTCTCTGGGAAAATATGATCCCATAAGTAACCTGGCTCGAAACCATGAAGCTGATTACTGGGCACTTTGAATTGTACCCAGAAGCATACCAGTAGCAATGCAGCATGTAAAGCAATAGTGTCAAATGTACCAAGGCACAGCCCTTGCTAATTGCCTATGCTATCACATTCTGCACCAGCTGAATCTTCACCTTCAAAGGCAAAGGTGTATGAAGATTGCCAATCATCCAGGTCATGGTTGTCCCAAAGGTGCATGGACTAAAGTATGAAAAATCATTCCTTAAGTGTAATCAAGCTAAAGATTTATATTTTACTAATTCTGCAAAAGTTTTAAAAATGGTTTTCTCAGCTTTAAGTACATCCAAAGTAAAGAGAGGTTGATTAATCCCCATATTGTTTTGATCTCAGATTAAATTATTCTGTGAGATTTTCATGGATAAAAGGATCCAAATTATATTTGTACTCCAATATTTTCCATACGTATATAATGGCATTCGGGGAAAATACTGAAACTAATTCCTGTACAAATAGGAATCTCATTTGAGAAGCTCTAGGAGTCTAATATTTCTGAAATTGCATCTGAAAAGGGGTTGATTTTTAAAATTTTGTATTCCAGCCAGTGACCAGTAAGTTCCAAATAGTGAATCTGAAAGTGTGGAAAGTTAAATATGCTTTTTCATTGATTCTTCCAATTTACACAGTGAAAATCTTGCAGAATACCCTATAAATTCATTTTAAATAACAGAATGAAATAAACATAAGAAATCCTCTCAAAATGTAAATAAAACTTGGAGCTAAATTCATCTTAATTACATTTATCTTCTTTCCAGCATTAAAAGGAAGATTTGTCTAAACTTTTCATTTGTATCAAACCAAGAGTGTAGTTCAAATTTATTGTATGATAAAGCTTTCTTGGAATTCCTATATCAAGCTAAAGATTGGTCTCCATTTTGATATTCTTTCGAAAGGCCCTAAAGACACTGTTTTGCCAGTGGGCTTGGGGATCCCAGGGTGATAGGAAATTCATCAAGTGGTTTCTTTGATTGTTGTGCCAGAGTTTATTATGAAATAAATGTTTATTATTGGGTTTTGTATTTACTTCTCTAAGCCACCCAAAATCACTGGCAGTAAGTTGGGTGGCCTTATACATTTTCTTAATAAATAAAAAAGTGCTAAACTAAAGAGTCAGAACACAGTAATTAGAGAACAATGTTTCTAGATGGAAAAATGTATGAAACACAGCACAGCCTCACTGATTCGTTGTTGTTTTTGGCAAACATGCAGATAAATCTATTGGTTCCTTCTAAAACATTCTGGGGAAGATGGCATTATCTACTTCCACATGGAAGGCATTTATGTTTAAGAACAAGAAGCTTTTTAAATGTTGCCACAATAAAAAGACTCAATCTGGCTCTTAAGAATGTACTTCTGCAGATCTATAGCACACTCACCTTACAAGCTGAGAGTCTCAAACCTCATTTATTTCACAGCAAAATCCCCTGTTTTTCTCAGTGTGCAGCACCTTAAACAGGTTACTGCTCCCACCACTAACTGGGACTAAACCTCTCTGTGTTACACCATGCTGATTAATGCTCTTTTCTCCCTCCAGTAACTTTCTATGAATTCTGATTAAATGAATTCAAGCATCAAGACTCCTGAGGTGTTCGCATCTCTTTCACTGCTTTTAATCTCTTTTTTTGATTACATGCGGTGGCTCTTACAAGTCTTAAGTCAAACACTGCATTTGGATCTATTAAAGGACCACAATTTTATTTTCTTTTACTTTTGTTTATTGGATGAAGCATTAGCTAAAGATCAAAGCCTACTGAGGCACCTGCTAATGAACAAGATGATTACATACAGTCAAATAACTAAAATTAATGTAAGAGAAAGTTCAGGGCCATTAATAATTTAAAAAGTTAATTTCGGCATGCAAATAGCTTTATTGTGAAGCTATTCTAAATGTTCACAATAAAAATTAACCAGTTTTAGCTCTCCTTTGTTTTTCTTGTTTTAATGGGTTGCTATATAATAGTAGATGGGTTGTAGGAATGGATTTTACCTCTAAAAATTGATAAGAAATATTTATTTAATTGTATTTATTTGTTTGTTTGTTTATTTCATTATGATGCCATCTGCCTCCAGACCAACTCTTTTGGTCATGGGGAAGAAGGGAAAGGAGACATTCTCCAAACATTTCTCAAAAAGCGGAATGTCATAAGTAGTAACAATAATACCACTATTTGGGGGAAAAAACATAGGAGAAATTCCTTTTGAGGTCTTCTGTTGGTGTCTTGAAACACAGGGACAGGAATGTTGCAGACTGCTAGAGAGAAGACATATTACTCTAACTGCAAGGATGCTATATTTCCACAGAATCTCTGTACCTTTTCTATTGGAGCAACTTCTAAAGAAAAGCTAAAGAGGGTCTGCATAAAAACATTAATATAATCATTATGCACACCCAACCAAGCACCATACACCCACAGACAATCACAATCAAAAATAATTAAAACCTATCTTATCACTATAGAGCTCAAGGTGACTTTTCAAAAGTCAATAATTACAATAGTATCATTTGCTTTTAGAACACCCAACATAAAACACCAAAATAAAAACAATAGTTAAAGTGACAAATTCACTAAAAATATGAATGAAGGATTTATTTCCTTGGATCTCTTTATTCATTGGGTTTCCTATATTACATTTCACCTTACAAGGAATTACAAGGTATAGATTTGGTGATTTCTGTTGTCGCTACATCACTACGATCAATGTTGTGTTTTTTTTATTGATTGATTTTAGATGGGAAAGTAAATTCTTGAAATGGAAAAGCTGGACAAAATGTTTACAATGGCATTGTGATTCATAGTCCTTAAACATAGACCATGTACTTATAACTTTGAGTTTCTTAAAGAGTCACATTTTCAAATCTCCAGTTAACAATTCAGCATTGTCAATGAATCATTTAATGTTCTTTCTTACAAGAAGAATGCACTACTATGGACATCTAAAGAGTGGGACATTCTTTGGGAAGAACACAGAATTTTAAAAGGCAGTTAATTTTAGTGACAAATATTCTCAAGAAGATGGCTTATAAATGTAACAAAAGTAAATTATGGAAGTCATTAGATGAAAAATTGCTTGTGGTCATCATTACCCCTTTATTACTGAAGTGAAGGAGGTGACAAAATGCTTGAAAAAGGTACTTCTTTCTTCCCATATAGTTAGAATGGTGTTTTTTTTTTAAATAATAATAGTGGACTATAATGCTGTTTCAGTTCTAAGATTTCCTACACTGACACACATTCTGTTCTTTAGAGTTAATAAGACAAGCATTACAAATAAAGAATCACCATCTGCCTTTTCTTTGCTGTGTCTACTCTTCTAATTTCTTTCAGGTATTGTTTTTATTGCATTTTCCAGTTATATTGTTTTTATTATACATTTGGCTCATGATATTCATTTGAAAGGTGTCGCTCTAAACAACATATGAAGCTATGACTCAGATTATTATTGCCCAGTTAAGAAGGCTTCACACTGATTCAGGCTAGAGTTTGGAGAACTGCAAATCATTTAGCTTGTGGCTCACAAACACGGTTTGGGTGTGTTGTGAGTGATACAGGAGAAAAGCAAAATGAGAAAATCTTTATGCTTCTTACCTTTCTTCCATTATATCTTTGGCAGCTAACCCATATCTCTTGATGGGAAATTGATTTCATGGGGCAGGAAGTAGAATGGAGCTCTGTTGTAGAGAATATAGATGGGGTGCTAAGACCTTCATGTCACATGTATGGTTAGGCATTCTGCAGTTACAATGCAGGAAGAAAAAAAGATGAGGCACAAAGAATTGAATATATTAGGATCACAACTTTATTCAATCATACATAACTCTGCAAAAGAATTAATTGTGTAGCTATCATGTTTCCTTATATCACTGAGACTCAGCCACCCCAATCTGGAGATAATATAATAGTCTGGCTACACCTTTAGTGCTGATGAATACTATCCCAGATTGGGGAACAATGAACCAACTGACTGCATCTACTTCACTACATCTGGTGGCCAATGGTGCCCTGACTTTCCTAAGCCTCATAAACTGAAATTTGGGGCCCCAAAGGTTTCCTTGACTCTGAGTATCACAGTCTTTCGGGAAGTTCCTGGAATTCTCTTGGCTTTTCAGCAACTCTTGGAATTCTTAAATGATTTATAACTTTCCATAAATTTCCCTTTAGTATCATGGCAAATCTGAAGTCAGGAGCATCCCTATCTCCTCTAGATAGATGCTCAGGAAACCCATTAAAGAGTAGGTCAGAGAAAAAAAAAACCTTCAAGCCTATTTTAGTATATGATGAAAAATCTCTTATTGGCTTTGGTGCCGATGGGTTTAAGTTTTCATACTATACTATGAAGGAGCCTTATAGAAAAGTTAGGGCCATTTAACATAATATGGGAGAAGTTTACAGCATGACTTTTCACATTTTCTCAGACCATGGAAGCTCTTAAAAAAATCCTGATGAAGATGAAGGGACAAATTCTAGTGACCAAAAATTGCCTTTATTCAAGTGAAGACTTTTAATATTACACAGTTTGAGAAACCCTGCTTTGGACTGTCCCTTTGGAGGAGACCCTCCACAAAATTACCCCAGTGGCTCTTCAAACACTATCAAATAGCATTTTTCAATGTTCCAAATAACATTTTCATGCATCGAGTCTTCCATTTCCTAACATTTAAAAAAATTCATTGATTCTATGTGACTTCCATGTGTTTAAATATCCTTTCTGGACTACATGCAGTGATGTGTCACATGAAAAGTCTCATGTCATGTCACTGATTTGGAATGTCATTAAAGTTGTCAAGGTGTGAAGAATATCATGATTCAAAAGACAAAACAACTTTAGAACTGAAGCTGTGAATACAGCCTGAAAACACTGTGATTTCAGTTAATCCCAGTGTCACTTGGCATCTGTCTCAACTTGATTTTAATACATCACATGCACTCTCCATAAAGTCTGCTTCATTTTTATAAAATAATCATTGTTTGCTCTTTAGAAATAATATTCTGATTGAATTCTCATGAGCTGAAGTACATCCTGTTGTGTTTTCTGAGAATTTAATTTATGAAAATGGCATTTATACTTGGCAAACTATCTCTCTATGAACTATTCCTCTGCCTAAGAACTGCCATGTTGAGAATCATTCCCTAGAATCAAACCAAGCCTTCCTCTAGGAGCCTGCCAAAAGGTCCATTTTCAAATATGATTTGGAAATGGAAAAGAAAAACCAAGAGAAATTTAAATAAGCAATGCAAAGATGTATTTCAGCTCCTAAAGGAGCTTCTCCATGACTCTCTTTTTCCTATATGTTGATATTTTCTGAAAAATAACAAATGTCATCCATTGCCTTTTTCCCCATTTGAAATTGGCATGATTATTTTTTTCTGTCACAATGAAATAAGTTTCAGGAACAGTTTTGCTGTCAGACCCCAATAATGGATATAAACCCTCAAAGATTTCTTGAACCCATTCATGAGTCTAATTGATTTAACACTCTTCTAAAACTATTGCTGTGGGATCTGGGCTGAAACATCTGGTCAACAGGCAGCAAAGAGATGCAAAGAACTCTAATTGCCCATTACTCTTTGGTGGATCTCTTTGAAAGGTACAAAAAACAGAAAGGCATTCTGTCGTGTAAAATGGGACACTGAATTAAAGTGAACATTCAGAGACCATAGGAAATCATTTGACTATTTTAGCAACCATCATTCAGTTAAACTACTTGCCTTAGATCAGGGCTGTCAAACTCCCAGCCTGCAGGCCAGATACATAACTTGCTGGCCACACCCAGTTTAGCGAAGAGGGAAAAAGTCCTGATATATCATGTGATGCTGCCGTGACAACATGGGTTTGAAACCCCTGCCTTAGATAAAACCTAGTTCTGTTTAGGTAACTTTGCTATATAAAACTAATTGTTTAGGTTAGGGCTATTAGTCTATGTTAAGAAATTCCAGAAGATCACTAGACAGAGGCTAAGACTTAAGGTTTCCTGGATCTCTTTGGTGCCATGTAAAGGTCATCTGAATTTTTGCAGCTTAAATCAAGTAGTCCTAGTTTATGTCCTATTGAGAAAGCAAAGTGTTTTTCCCCACAATGGGAGTTCAGTGATTAACTCCGGTTTGCAGAGAGTTGGACTCCCTTTAAAAGCATCTGTTTAGCAGATTTTGATAGGTGACTAATCTACTGGTCTATGCATCTGTCTGAACTTGCTTCTAGACCCATCCCATATTAAGGAGAAGGACTTTCCTAGTAATTGTTGACATTTGATAGGTGATTAAGGAAAGAAAGCAGGGGGAATTTATTAATTCCTGTTCTTATCCTTGTACATTGTAAAGAAGAACAACATTTTGTCAGATCTGGTAGAGTAGATGTCAACAATGGAAGCAGCAGGTTTTATACCCATATAGTTTATCTGTCAGCTCACGAACTAGTGAATAACACTTTCATTGGGCTGTGATGAAGACCCTATGGACATTAATTTCTAAAGCTTCTTACCATCCTTTCTGAAATCTTCCTCCACCAGAACTGTAACTTCTTGAGGGATTGGTAAAAAGGAAATAAGAAAGAACAGTTTGATTTTTTGTACATTTCCAGTAAAGAGCATAGCTCAGCAAAAGGAAAACAATAGATTCTATTGTGTTTAAGGTTAAATACTGCAGCTGAAATGAACCATAGTTATTGCTAACTAGAGTTAAATATTATGTCCTGAAAGGTGTGATCAACTTCTCTATCATTCCTATGGCTCTGAGAAGCCGCATTGGAAGAGGAATAATGGTTAATTGGATCCCAAGCTTAAGTCTATACAAGCTATAGGTGAATCTGATCTGAAGAAATGAAAGAGATTATTTCTTTTCGAGAAAGCTGACTACTATAAAGTAATCATGGAAAGTTCACTCTATATTGGTGTGTACCTTTACATTAAGAAGTGTATATATCTCCTGTCCAAATTATTTTTGATGTGACAGTTACTATGGTAACAGTGCTTTCCCACTTCTAAGAAGGAAGCAAAAAGAGTATAAAATTCACATCCAGTCAATTGTCAGTGTGTAAGTTGCCACTGCTGAGGCTGAAATCATTTACAAGCCTCCATTTTCAAAAAGGTGCTATTTACTTTTAACACATTGTTGCAGTGGAAATTTAGAATATACTTTTGGGGGGGGGATGAGGTTGTGTCAGCACGTTAATCCCCCAATATCATTTGCTACCAGTTGGCATGTGGAAAAACAGAATTGCTAACTTGAGACAGAAGTTATAAAAGAAGAGAGAGGCTAAAAGCCAAGTCTCCAAATGCAGAGGGAGGGAGGGAGAGAAAGTTTAGCAAAGGCACAAATGCCAAACAAAAGGTTTAAAAGCTAGAACAAAAATATCTATTTTAGACAATTTCTTTACCATAGTCCTCATTTGAAGACAGAAAATCTGAGGCTTGTGGAAATGATCTCCGCTATTTCCTTTAGGAAACAAAGCAAAACCCGTTTCTGAAATCAACAGAAAATTGTCAACCCTATTTTAAGATTATGCAGTGATTGAGATTTCAAGAAGGGTTTGGTTGAATTTGAACAGCTTTTATATTTATATTAAACAACAATCAACAACGTTTCTTTAAACAAGAAGACTATGTGGTTGTCGGTTCCTGCCCCCTCCTTGCTTCAGTCTATATAGACCAGCTCAAAATATTACCCAAGGAAAATGAGTGGCAACTGTATTCATTCTATTTTCATGAGTGTAATCTCATTCCCTAATAGAAGTGATATTTTACTGCTGAAATGAATTCTTCACACCATTAACAGTGTGAATAGGAAGCCTATTGTCTGCTGGAGTGGTTTTCTCACTATTAACACTTAATAATCTCTGACACTTTTTACTGATCAGGACTGGCACAACACAACCAACTCTGTAAACATATCTGAATTTATAAAAAAATTTCACAGAAAGTTGGGAATAAGAAATGAATAATTCAGTCTTGGTGATGATGGCAGGCTGATGAAACTTGTCCTGTAGATGTCACTTGGGCATATAAAATGAAGTCTGGATCCTAGGCTGCACATTCAAGTTTCAAACTAGTTCTCCAGAGAGTCTCAACCAGAACTGCTTCAATTTTGTGTAAATGCTATCATTATTGAGTATAGTCATAAAATGGATCTGGAGCCAGCTGTATGTTGGAATTTTCTGCACTTCTTGATGGTAGTCAATGGATTTTTTTCCCAGCTTATCAGATTGCTTCCTCTTCCATGACAAACACCACCACTCTCAAATATGCCAAGTACCATTCACTCATCATGAAATCTCCAGAGCCGTAAAGTCTATAAGCTTGAAATTTGGCACGTATGTTCCTCTTGGCTTCTAGGTGCTCGCTAAGAAAGGATTTTTCGAAATGACAATAAGAACATTAGTGTTTCTTATACAATAATTAACACGCTCTGATGCTAAGGAGTTGTACTCCCCCTCCCCACCTGAAAAGAACTCTGTTCCAACTGTCAGTTGCCTCACATTCCGTTACCTCAGTTCAAACTGACAGATGTTCCACTCCTTCACTGAGAAGTTATCTGGGTTTCCTTACAGTAGTAATGTTGGTACCTCACCAAAAAGTGATACCTATGGAACTGCTTCTGGGCTCAAGTCAGTGGGAGCAATTTTCCTTTATGTGTTTCAATCACCGATCACCACTGAGCCAATGGATGGTGAACCAAATTTCTCTGCACAGCCCAATAACGAAGTTTCATCACAAAATTATCCAGCTAATAAAACTATATATGTATAAGTGAGTCTGATTTTTTCCTGCTGTTCTTCCTGCAGAGATGAAATGGATAAATATATTTTACCTACTTTATCTCTAGATAAAGTATGAAAGTTGAATCTGTTGTATGTAGCTGTGTTAATATGATCAGCCTTACAGTGTGAACATTAAATCTGTTTAAAAATATGCAGTCCTAAGCATTTGAGCAATATGTCAATATTCCACATAAACTGCATTTTTCAAAAATTAGCTTCCCATATTGTAAAGACTCAGATTTCAACTGATCATGTATATCAATATTGGGAAATCTGATTTGCTTGTCTTCACCTTCCTTTGTAGAGATTTTTGAGATTTTAAACAATTAACCATTATTAAAGCTCCCATTTGATGACTGACACTGGCAAGAAAATACTATTTTATTGTTATAGTAATTAATGTGCCATAAAATGGCACAAAGGCCTGGAAGCTAAACCATATGTAGAACGGCTGCAAGTTTTGGATCTGGCTAGTCTAAAGAAAAGAAGAATTAGGGGTGACATAATAGCAGTATTTCAGTATTTGAGGGGCTGCCACAAAGAAGAGGAGGTCAAATTATTTTCCAAAGCACCAAAGGGCAGGACAAGAAGCAACAGTTGGAAACTAATCAAAGAGAGAAGCAACCTGGAATTAAGGATAAACTTCCTAACAGGACAATTGACCAGTGGAACAGCTTGCCTTCAGAAATTGTGGGTGCTCCATCATTGGAGGTTTTTAAGAAGAGACTGGACAGTCACTTGTCTGAGATTGTATGGGTTCTCCTGCTTGAGCAGTGGGCTGGATTAGAAGACCTCCAAGGTCCCTTTCAGCTCTATTGTATTTTAATTCTAAAATGGATATATTTGTTTATTTAGATCTAGAGGAAGAGGGCTTGAAAAAAAACGCCACATAGAAACATGTGTGTCATCTTCTCCAAACATTCTGAACATTGTAACTTATTCCCCACCACCACCACCATTTTAGTTTTGCCACAAGTACCATGAAGCTTATCCTACCTCAACTTGTTCAATTTCAAGCCATTCCCAATACATTATTAAACTCAACCCCTTTTTGCTGGCTTTTCTTTTACAGGCTAAAATTCACAAGTCCTTCCAAGTGCTCTTTTCCCCACCAACTGCATGACTGTGAAATCTAAGCCAGGGGCAAAGTACAGTCACTTCAATAATAAAAAAAGGACAAGAGAAACACACTGCTATGTACATTTCAGCAGGGAGCAGGATGGTGGAGATGTTGGGACAGAGGAAAAATATTGGTTTCCTGAGGCTGCCTTTCTTTCTTTTTTGTACATATATGGAGCATGTCCTAAAATCTGTAGTATGATCCATAAATAGTAAAATTCAGAGCAATTATTTATAAAAAATCCTGATTTATCATGGCCAAATGAATGTTGTTTGACTACATGTGAGAGCTCTGCCAGGTGATCCGGGATCCTGGGCTGAAACAGCAGGCAAAATCATCATTTGATACTGGGGTCCTTGAATGATAACTATGGATGAACAAACACATCAATTGCTTAATTCTTTTAAAAATTATTCTGAAGCTTCCTTTGGTACCCAGCACTGAAATAAGATTTGGTGTTTTGATCATTTCTCATCAGTTGTGGAACAGCTATAAGGCTTCTATCCTATTTCTTGAAAGACTTATGAAATCCTTTAAGAATTCCGTAAAGGCCCTCTCACACTGCCCAACGGATGCAAAACGTTAGTAAAAAGGACACAACGGACGAGAAAAATGTTCCATCCGTTGTTATC
>BHFT01063287.1:0-21412 GCA_004320025.1 Laticauda laticaudata
CACACACACACACACATATATATATATATATATATGTTACATACTAGATAGGGAGATTGATATTAAGGTAGAATGAAGGTGGTTAGCTCGAATTATTAACCAGAGGGGACAATTATATTTACAGATAAGGATTGATAAATGACAAATGTGACAGAAAAAAGTAATATGAGAAATGACAACAGAAATGAAATGAGAATTTTAGATAACATTGTAAAATAAGATATGAGAATGTATTAATATAACATCAATTGGAATTGGATTAGATAAGCTTAATATTTAACAATAATAAGGATGATACAATATGAAATTAAACAAATATAATGAACAGGTAACTATGGTCATGTTTGTATTGAGATGTGAAACTGGACCACACTGCTTGCCAAATGAGAATTTTTTATTTTAAAAAATAAAATAAAAACAGGGAGAAAATTGAATAATGGAATTACCAGGTATGTTTAACTGATATGGTGTTTGGAGAGAGTTTTGAAAGGAGAGAGTTGAATTTGGAGAGTTTTGAAAGGTTGACAATAAGCATTGAAGGATTATGAATTAATGTGAAATAAATACATTGAGAGATATGATTGATATTATTAATTTTGCCTATACTAAAATGTATATATATTGATGCCACACTATTAATGTACTGTTGTGCATTTGCAGATTGAAATGAAAAAAAAATTTGGGGGGGAAGGAGGTGAGCCTCATACAACAATACCTTTGTGCTAAAGAATGTAAGACCCCTAATATATTTTGTACATTCCATGTGGCACAGTTATCAAGAGATCATTTATAATGTATCACAAAATCCTCTTTGGATTCTTCTTTATCATAGCTATATTATTGATAAATCTCTCCGTTGAACAAATAATGATTCTTAAGTCTGGGATCAGGCTAAAGGTTAACTTAATATTAAAAATGGTTTATAAAAGAGAACAATTGTTGCACATAAATCCTTTAAATTTTACCATTATTAATGTTGGAAAAAGTATGATAGCTAAAAGAGGATTTTGCTTTTAGTATTATACATAATATATATTTCAACAAACAGAAGAAATGAAGTATTTACATGGCTTAGATCTAACTGCCCTTTATGGCATCCTTAAAAAAAAAAGATAAACTGAGCTCAACTTCTAGAAAACTCTGCAATTTCTTGGCAACATCATAGAAATGGTTTGCAGTCTTCAGGTTTCTTTCAGGTTGACAAGTGTGCCAAAAGTATGTGTCTGCACACATAATGCAACGCATGTGCAACCCCCCTGCCCCCTGTGCATGCACATGGTGATCTCCCACTGCACTATGTGCCTCTGAGCATGCACGCACATCTCCCCCCATGCATGCATGGCAGATACCCAACAATCAGCTGGCTGGTGGGTAGGGCGCGCCCACAGTAGATCAGTTCCAGCTGATGGCACGTGTGCCGGGAGAAATGGCTCTGTGTACCACTTCTGGCACACATGCAATAGGTTCACCATTATGGGTCATATGCATACACACACACACACACACACACAAATATCCATATACATACATACACACATTCACATGCCAACATATATACATTTAGCTGCTTTCATTATTTTTGTTTCCTTCTTTGTTGCACCTGACATATAAATCATCTCAACAAAAGGCAGAAAATTGACTTAATGGCCTAACATTACTTATAGCCCTTTTGTTGACATCTGCTGCTTTAAGATCCTCTCTCTGAACATTTGGGAGATGTTTCCATATCCTTTCCACAAATTTCGCTGCTGTCCTTCTCTGCCATATGTAGATTTTTACAGGACTTTGCAGATGATGTCATGCAATTAATTAAGAAGGTATTCATCTCATGCTCATATTCTTGTTTGATATTGGTATTAATCTGGGGACCTGACCAAAAGAATTATTCTCAACATACTTTATGCTGTGAAAAAGGAAAGTCAGCATTTATTTGTTTAGGGATAAGAGAAGCCTTAATTGCTAATTTGTAAATGATAAAGGCAATCTGTATTTGTCTGTACAGCTAGTTCTCGACTTACAACCACAATTGATCCCAAAATTTATGATGCTATGTAAACATTTGTTAAGTGAGTCTTGCCTTATTTTATGAGATTTCTTTCCACAGTTGTTAAGTGAATCTGGCTTCCACATTGACTTTGCTTGTCAAGACGTTGCAAAAAGACCCTGGGGCACTGCAACAGTCATAAGTAGGAACCAGTTGTTAAATATCTGAATTTTGATCACATGATCATGGATGCTGCAAAGGTTGTAATTGTGAAAAATGGTCATAAGTCATTTTTTTCAGTGCTGTTGTAACTTTGAACGATCACTAAATGAACTGTTGTAAGTCGAAGTCCACCTTTACTATATTTGTGTCTGAATGCATTGGTGGCACCACTGGGTCAGCCCATCATCCTCCATGCTCAAATCTACATCCCCAAAAAGAGGTAGCTGCCAATGATGGCGGTAGAAGGTCAGCCACAGAAAGGAGTTTCATATTAACTCTGCCACAATAGCAACGTTAACTTCCATTAAATCTATTACAGGCAAAATGATATTTCTTACAAATTTACTTTCATGTTGAAAGGCAAGGAGTCTTTCAAACAATTTAGTGCAGCAGTAGCCAGCAGTAGCCAGACTAATTTGAAGTATGCTTTGAATGACTTCACTTTTAAGTCTTTATTCTTTTTCTCCGTCTCAGAGGGACAGCAGTTGAGCTTTGAGGAAAGCAGCAAAAAAGGTCAAAACAATTCTCTTTCCTAAACTTGTGGCCTTACAGATGTAAAATTAGCTGTTTGCAGAAACATAATTTAGCAGGAACCAAGCAAAATAACTGTGGATTGATTTTTTTGAAAAAAAATCTAGAAGATATTTTTATTTATTCTTTTTAAAAAATCAAGGTTATTTTTGTCTTTCAACTATACTTCAAAATATATAACAATATGTATAATTTAAAATATGAAAATTGTTTGTTTTTTGTCTTAAACCAGGACTGTCTAATATTCGCAACTCCGAGACCTGTAAATTTCAACTCCCAGCTATGCTGGCTGGGAATTCTGGGAGTTGAAATCCACAAGTCTTAAAAGTTGCCAAGGTTGGAAGGTTTGCCTTAGACCCAACCAATTCAAGATGTTTATCATTTGACCTAATTGCTAATCTGACCACTGACATCTGCCCTACAACCTATACCAACCAACTGACAAGAACATCAGAAGTTCTTGGAAAAGCTGTATTTTCCCCTCCCCCTGCTTTGTTCTGAGGCTCTTCCTTCCTCTTCATGTGTCAGCAACTGATAAAAAACTCTTGCAAAACTGAAACTGCTACTGACTACAAGCTAATTCCCACTGCAGAGCAGGTGCAAGGCTTGGCAGTTTCTATAACCTGATATTTTACAGATATTGAACTCTTTTACAGCCAACAGTGGCAGAAAGTAGAGAGAAAGAAACTGAGCCAACATGGGCCACTGAGAAACAAGAGTAGATATTAACATGCTCAGGGAAGTTGAAATTTGCAAAAGTGAGAACAGAAAATGAAAGACATAATCTGAAAGTGGCAATCTTCCACCCTCAATCCCTTCCCCCTCAACCCCTCCCCCCACAAATCAACCCTCTCAGGGACTAATTGTGGGCATCAGCCTCAAAGTGCACATTGACAGTTAGTATGAAAAACACAAAAAGGGGTGGGGAACAAGTGTTATTTGCCATCTTTCACTTGTTGCAGCTCATGCTACTAGTGGAAACAAGATTGCTGCCTGAAATCCAAAAAGGAGGTTTCCTTCCTAATTGTAAATCTACAATTTCCTACTTGTAGATTTGTCATGCTTGTCTTATTTATATGCTAGCTGCCATGACAAGACTTTGTTTTCTAAGCATGTACATGGGGAGACAAACCAGCAGTTGTAACCTCTCATAGTTTCTAGTAATTTAGTTTTACTTGTCTTCTCGACAAAATGGGGGATTTAAAAAGACATACCATCTATTACTTTTCATATAGTTGCTGGAAGGCTGAGAAGGTGTCATCTAAGCCATGCTGAGCATCTTGGGAAAGAAAACCCTACTGTTCTGTTTATCTCTCAAACTATTTTTGGAAAGGTGCAACAATTGCCCATGATCATTGAAATCCGTAGCATAGATTCCTATTGTTTCCTAATGTATATCTAAAAAATGGATTAGATTCATTTTTAGAAAAATCTCACCCATTTGTGTGATGTCACTACCTAAGCCCTCTATAGTTCCCATATCAAGAAAAGCCATGACATCACTGTACAAGTTATAACATTAATTATATCATTTGCTTAAGTTTAATTACATAATTTGTATAATTTGTATGATGGTGTTATATTACACTTATAACTTTATTTCTGTGTTCATTCCTATGAGTCCCCAGTGGCTGAAAATATGAAGCAGCAGCCATTAGTTGCAAAACATTTGCCCACCTGCACTGCAAATGCATACATAGTGCAGAAGTTCAACTGAAATCAAAGAGTTTTTCTTAACAAACTTTGGGACAGTTACTTTTTCTTAGCCCACCCACCTCATAAGGTTACTGTCACTTCTGTTCAAAGTATGAAGAAAGTAGGCATATCAAAGCCAGAAAATGAGAAATGTACTCTATCAACACATTATAATTATTTTATTTTGATCATGCTCTCATTTTTGCATGGTCTTAAGAAACCAAGATGCAATATTTTTACCAGATATTATAAATGTAATTTGGATAGTATGCTTGCTTGTCTATTAAAATATATGCATAACAATAACTTCTTCTCTGATTGGCCACTTTCACATCTATTTTTATCACTATGTTATACCTCTGTGTTAGAAGTATTTTGGTGACATGGTGAAAGGATTAGCCACTGATATCACCATTGTTACCCTTTTATCACTACAAGTCTACATGACTGCTTCTTGAAATCTGATTGTTTGTATGGTTCCAGAGTCAAACTTTTAAACCGACCATGGTTTTGACAAAAGTAGCAAAAGAGTTAAAGTAATCCCTCCATATGAATGTGCACTGTAAAAGAATAATTTTAATTTTCATCAGCAACCAACATCTGGCATAGACCTGCATCCAAATGACTAAATTTAGATGCTTAGTCATGCAAGATGTGATGATAAAGAAAATATAAATTAACTCTTAATCCATGTCAAGTTTTAATTATAACAAAATATTGGGTGACATATCAAGAATGGTTACAACTTTTAGAATTAATTACTAGTTTGGGTCTGCTGACCCACAGATATTACTGCAGCATCCTTGGGAAGACCTACTGCAATGATTAAGAATCACCCCAATAAATCTGTATCATCAACTGATCTGTGTGGAAAGCATTTGAATGAACCAGCCTATAAGAAAGTGACAAAAATATGGCAAGGTTTTCACTGCAGACTTTTGATCATTGAAAAAAAAAAAAAACCCAGAAAGAACACATTTTATAGCAGCCTCTCAAACTGCAGCATGAGTTGGCATGGAAGCAGACTCTGGTGTCAAAATACTGGCAGAAATTCTTCAACCTCCTGGCACCTAATCTGTTGTTCTTTAGTCGATGCTAAAGGCAAAAATGCAAACTAATTATTGCAAGTCTACAAAGCCTGTTACAAAGGTTTCCTAGAAGTGATATTGCTACCAATTGATCTATTCAGTAATGTCCTGCCAAAAAAAAAAAAAACACCTGCTTTCNTGTCCTGCCAAAAAAAAAAAAACCACCTGCTTTCCATTTTAGCTTGGGTAACTGTCATATTTCAAGGTTGTAGCATTTCTCATTAGCAGCAGCACCCAAATATACGTCTATCCAGTCTTGTGCACAATGGTGAGACAGCTTATGGCACACAAAATTCCCATCTATAGATCTGTCAGAGAATTAAAATTTTAAACTTTCTCTTCAGGTTTCCTTATTCAAATCATTACACCAGATCCCATTTGTAGTGATAACATGACATAGGCAGAAATTCTGCAATCTCCAAGCAGAAAACGTAATGCTTCCTTAATCAAAGTTGAAGTCAGAAATGCTGACTACTTACTGAAGGATTACAGATACTCTTATGACTTACCAAGAGATTTGGATAATTCTGGGTTTGCTGGAAATCTGCTGAATGTGAGATACTTGACTTTACAAAGGGTCTCCATTCTCACAGACCTTTGTATTAAGCCTTGTGAAATATTTTGCTCAATGGCTACTTTCTCATCTAATCCTTGGATCTAAAGGGGATTAGGCTGTGACTTCTCTCACCCCATTGATGGCCAGGGTTGATCAGATGATTTGACTGGCTAGGTGGGTGTCCCCTTCTTTCTTCATTGCTCCATTTACATCTTTCCCAAAGCTGCATGCTTGGTGGAAGAGGATGAACAGAATAACATAGCTGGAAGGGACCTTAGAGATCTTCTAGTCCAACTCCTTGCTCAAACAAGATCCTATACCATTTCAAATCAATGTCTCTCCAATTTCTTCTTAAAAACCTTCAGTGATTGACCATCCCAGATAGAAGGAGTGTACCCTGTCTATATGATACAATTGCTGTAACTTTCGTGCTAGAATCTCCATCTAATAATTTGTTTACCTTGCTAACAATCAAGATGCTAATTAAGAAGTTAATTGCAACTTCATTTTAAAAATGTAAGCTTAACATGTTAGTTAGCTCAGATCTAAGCCTTGGCTCCAAGACTGCCACTAGCTTTTAAATCTGGACTTACTTCAAGCCCAATAATCCTAAATGAAATCCAGACAAGTTGTAGTAGTTGCCCTGTATATTTAAGCATTTTGGGATTTTCATTTTAAGCTCAAGCAAAACATTAGATGAGCACTTTGCTGGCACAGCTGCCATGCTGCTCTGGCAGTCCAGAAGAAATATTTTCAGTGGTTGGAGATATGCATACAAATTTGAAAGCCTAAGTAGCTATACTGAACATTCCAGGGAACATAGGTTGCACAATGAATCCCAACAGGGCCACTTTGTTCACACAAACATTCTTTATGAAGCAGTGCTTCAAATGCTTCACTTAGACCTATATCCATGACGATCCCTGAGTTGTATGAATATTATAAAAAAACTGAAAAATAGTACAAAAGCATGCAATATATTAGAACAAAGTGCATTTGGAGGTAACAGAACTGAAGTCTCCTTGAAGTCAGACTTGTCTCTCCTCATTTACTTAGTACTCTTGGCAAGAAGGTTCTCCACTGCTTTGTTCTGCATTGGCTTTGACTACCCACTTCAGCCTACAGTCATAATCATTCCTGGTGGTTTCTCATAAAAATATTATCTTGGTCTTAACTTATTTAGCTTTCAAGATCAACCAAAGTTAGCAATTAATTAGTGTTTCATTTCCAAAAGGGGAAATTACAGAATGATATAAACATTTGGCTGATCGAAGTTGCAACTAAGTCCAAGAACACTGTATAGATAGATGTAGATATAGACAAAGACCTAGACCTAGATATAGATATGACAATAAAAACAATTACAAACTAATATAAAGTAATTAAGAAAAAAAAGAATGAATAGAGAAAGCAATTTTCTTGTGCAAGAAATTTTTAAAAGGTTAAAAAAATAGAAAAGAAAAAAAGACAAAGAAGTAACTTCTAATATTATTCATACAGCAAAAAGTCCATAAGGGGTTTCCAGTCACTAATAAATATAGTGTCTTTAATCAAAAAAGTGTATCCATCTCAGCAAGCTCTGTCCATTTCACTAATCATTTCTCCAAAATGCATAATGTCAAAACTTTTCATCTCTGTGCATATAATAATCTTGCTATAGTAATCATATATTGATATAATCTTTCATAGCGTTTTTCTAACCATTTACCCATTAGTCCTAAAAGGAGAGGTTCTGATTTCAGTTAAAAATTAATCTTTAAAATTATATGTCAAATACATTTGAATTCATTTTTTTAGCTTTTTTACATGTCCACTTAAAATGATAAAATGTCCATTCATGTTGTTTACATTTCCAACATATATTTAAACTACCTTGATATATTCTAGATAGTTTTCCTGTTGTTAGATACTAATGATACATCATTTTGTAAAAATTCTCTTTAAGATCATAATATAATGTGAATTCTTAACTGCATATTTTCCCATTGGTCCATCTGTATGTTATAACCAAAATTCTTAGAAAGTACATGAAAACTTGAAATGTTCACATACTGTATATTGACTGAACCATAAAATTAATCTGTAAAATATAAATTTCATCCATCCATCCATCCATCCATCCATCCATCCATCCATCCATCCATCCATCCATCCATTTTTTTTATCCCAGTAATAAATCCATATTGCTAAAGGACATTGTAATTTCTTCAGTAAGTATCTGAAGTAACTTAAGTTTCATTATCCAGTTTCTGACTTTACTGAAAATATATGAACTGTTTATTAATGTGAAACAGATTTTTATGTCAGAAAGATGCATCTCTTCTTAGATTTTTTTTTTAATGCTGGAGAAAAAATAGCTAGCTAAACTCAAATATCAATCATCATTCAGAAAACTGAATTGGCATTTGAAATCAAGTTTATTCAATCCTCACTTTCTCCATACAATGGAGGTTGAAAACCCTGATAATATTAAACTGGCCAGTTTCTGACAATGCCTTCAGTCTGGATCCAGGATAATTAGAAAAAGATGTTCTTCTGTTTAGCTTTTACAGGATCATTTGACATCTTCCTCTTCATTGCTGGGATATATGGATGTGTCATAAATCGTGAGATAAATTCTAGCTTTGTCTCTGTTATAATGAATTCCTTTCTCATTTTGTCAAATTTAAGGTCATTAAACAAACAGAATGTCAGCAGAAAATGTGTATCTATTATTTCCTTCACAAAGCATTAAATAATAGACTGTGCCAGGCTTCTAATTGCATCTAGAATATTTGCTAATTAATTTTTATTTATTCTTTGGCCTTTTGCAGAGCAAAGAGAAGTATCCTTTCCTTCAAAGAAATTACTGACATTTTAGGAATAGCCCTAACCAGAATCAGATTACTTATGCCCTCTTCCAAACAGTTTTCAAGTTTGATCCTCACAAGCATAATCAGTACAGGTAGTCCTTGATTTACAACCACAATTAACCCCAACATTTCTATTAGTAAGGGAGAGATTAAGCAAATTAAGTTCCATTTTACCACCTTTCTTGCCATAGTTGTTGAGTGAATCACTGCTTTATTAAGTTCGTAACAGAGTTGTAAAATGAATCTAGCTTCCCCATTGACTTTGCTTGTTCAAAAGTCGCAAAACATGATCCTGGGAAATAGCAACCATGAGAAAAATGAGTCAGTTGCCAAGGGTACAAATTCTGATCACGTGACCACAATGGTTATAAGTGTGAAAAACTAGTCATAAGGTACTTTTTTCAGCTTTGAATGATCACTAAATGAACTGTTGTAAAGCAAGGACTTGGGGTATATTTGCAACCATCCTCAATAAACTCATCAAAGCCAATTGCGAAGTGCTAATAATGGCATCTAGCTTGTATTCATGCTCTTCTGACATCTTTCCCAAAACTTAATGTGCAAAGTTGCCTTTGTACCATTCCTCTGAAATAGCAGCTGAATTGATTTTTAATTGTCTAAAGGCCTGGTCCCACTGGCCGATGGACGCAAAACGTATGCATAAAGGACACAGCGGAATATAAAGCAAATGTCGGGGGTGCTCCAATCCGTTGTCATCTGCTCAAAAAGTGAGTGAAAAATTTTGCATAAACAGAACAGAATAGAAGGAAAGAACGACGTGGTAGTATCTGTAGCAGGGAATGTTAAACAGATGTTCTAGGAAGGTAACATATGAAGCAGATGGAGCGGATTGACACATCCGAAAGGGGTTCGGAGGGAGAATTGCGAAGCGGACGATATAAGATGGAAGGGCGGATGCAATAGAGGATGAAAGCGAGAATGCATCATGGACACTTATAAAGAAAAAGGGGATGGCCAGCGCGGAATTGTATATTCGGATTGCAAAGTGATTCACTTTGCGCAATGCAGGAATAATGAATTGTGTCGCTCCAGATAATAAAAGGATGTAGCACGCATGCCAGTCAGCATACAGGGAAAAACTGCTGCCCACATACATCTAGCAGGAAACACCATGCGTTCATCAGATCAGGCAAGAAAGGGAACCATGTGACACTACTCGTATCCAGTCCTGACAAGGAAGGCGCAGAACAGGCATCCCACCCCCTGGCACAGACTTCTGAAAGCTGACTGCTAGCTGCATAGCTGCGGATGAGACCAGCCCAAGGCACCTCAAAGCCACTGCTGACTGATAGGCCCTATGTGCTCAAAGACCCCTGAGGCCCCTGGCTAAGCCCCCTGCCAGAGAGAGGAAGAGGCAAAGGGAAGGAGAAGGGAGAGAGGAAACAGTACCACCGAATTTCCGAGCAGCACTGAGGATGAGGTGCTGGAATGGCTTGAGGGAGAACGAAGTTACCTCTGGGGCGAGAAAGGGCCAAGACATGTATTCAGGACACCAGGAAAGAAAGAGGCAGGTTGGAGGGATTAAAGGCAAAGAGGCCTGGGGTACACTGCAGGAAATACTCCTGGGATGTGCGAAGCACATGCACACCTGGTTATGGCCAAGCTACACTCAAAATCCATGGCCAGGCCACTGTCAAGCTCACTGACTGGGAATGTACATCATGGCCAAGTTTGCAGTTTCCTGGAGGTGAATCTGCCCCGAGGATCAAGCCCCTCTTGAGGACCCCTCTCCCTCAGACAGCCCACAGAACAGCCAGTCCTTTTCCAGCCAGGAGCCACTACCCTGTTCAGGCAGGTGTCTTCAGAGCTGGTCCCCACGCAAGAAGACCCCCCCAACAGCTTGCCTGCCCCCATGCTGGCAGACTTGGAGGATCCGTATGGTGGATGACGCCCTGCTGTCAACAAATGAGAGAGCATCAGCCACCAGAGGCCAAACCCACCCCACCCAGCTCAGAGATGCAGGCAGAGGCAGACTGGGAGGGCCAGGGACAAGTGTGCTGTTGGAGATCAGGGGGCACAATAAAAGACCAGCACGAACTTCTCTCTCAGCTCATCCACAGTTGATATTTACCATCCTCGGGCTGGAAGCCTTTCAGCACCTACTGAGCCAGACCCTGAGGAACCTTGCCCGAGGCCCAGTTCCAGGTGATGAAGCAGAAGATCACAGCACTTCTGCTCAACCCTCAAGGCGACAGCTAAGCTGCTCCTACCCAAGTCCAGGGGTCTGCTCCTCCACCCCAGCAATGTCACAGCCCTTCCAACAACTGTCTATAGCCCTCCCTCCAAGGCTATGAACTACAGGACTTCCCACAGCAAAAACAGACCTTCCCGTTCGGCCCAGGTTCATCGCACACCACAGAAGCCACTCCTCACCAGCTGCAGACCAGACAGCCCACTACACTCCTCCTTCCTCCACCCCACAGCCAAGCCCTCAACGGACATCTGTCAATCAGTATTGGGCCTAACATCTCAAGTTCTGATGGGAGGGCCTCTAACCCACGGGACTGAGATCAGCTTCTAGAGCTTCAACACACATCCTGGTTGTTTACTTCAGGCCCAGCACCCCAATGGTATGCCTCAGACCAGCACTCAAGCCACAGCACCTTCCACAGTCCCTGCCCGCTTAACAGCTGAGACCAGGACATGACTCAGAGTGACTGACTCGTCAGAGGAACCTGAATTGGATTGTTAAGTTTATCCTTTGCTTAAGGACACTTTACTTTGGTTCATTTTTGCTTTTTTAATAAAGTCAAAAGTTACCTAAGAAAGTAAATAAAAGGTTTATCTTTGCCTTAACCACACTTAATACGTTTACTTGGTTCATTTTTGCTTATTAATAAAGTCATAAGGTTACTTAAGAAAGTTAATAAAGGTTATCTTTGCTTGAGACACTTGGTTTCATTTTTTTTACTTCAATTAACGTGTTGGTGAAAAACTTTTGAAAAAGATGTATAAGCCTTTGCTGCTTGTGGATAGATAAACTCCAGTGCAACCATAGTGGGACTGTAGGCGTTCCACCATCTCAGCTGCCACACATATGACCTTTTTTATCAATAAAATTTATTCATTGCATCAACACTTTTTAAAATAAACAAGCTCTTTATTAATACCTATTCATTGTAGGACCAGGTCAACATACATGGCACAAATCTCAATCAGTGTTATGCGACTAAGCCTCAGGAAGCATCCATTATCTCATCATCCTGTCTTGCCACTGCATCCAGCCTGGGAGTTGCACCAGTATGCTCTCAGTAGGTTGCGCTGCTTCTTCCCTTCACAATGAAGCTCTGTTGGGGCCTTGTACACCACAGTGTCTATCAGGTTACGTCCTTGCCTCCATTCACCAGGCTCCATTTCCATTCCCTTGTTGACGGTCGACAAGTCATTTCTGCAACACTGTGTAGGGTGTGCGCATGAGGATTGTGGCAGGATGCAGCAAGATCCACCGATGCCTCCTCACAGTCTCTGGATTGATGCTGCATGGTGATGTGAGAAGTATCTAGGAACCTGTTGGCCAGGATGCCAAAGGCATTCTCCCCACCCATCTTGCCCTGGAAGGGCTGTAGTTGAAGTTCCTCTCTTCATGGGTGAGTATCTTGAAGTGTAGGCTTCATGAGGTATTCATGAGGTAGGTCTGAGGGGAGGAGGCGTCATCACCACGATGAAGTAGGGACATCTTGTGTTCATTGGTAGGGGTTCTCGATCTGGAAAAACCCATGATGAGGTTGTGTTCCAGCCTATCTTGAGGTCCACTTGCATTTGTATTACCTGGCCATCTGAAGCTGACTCATTGCTGAAGCAATCGATGTAGATGACTTTGTGGTCAGCATCAACCATGGCCAAAGAGGATGATACTGAAGAGCCCTTGGGTTGTTATTAAGTGACCCTGATTGGCTGAGCTTTGCAGGCCACGTTTGCTTCCCATCGATGGCTCCAATGGTTCTGGGAAGTTTCCACTTCTGATTACCACTCTTGTGCAAGTTTCCTCCAGGCCTGTTTGTGGCTGGGGCACTTTGAAGAGCTCCTCACGTATTCTTCGATGATGGCCTGCACCACTTCTCTGCAACTTTGCTGATGCTGTTGTTGTGGCACCCCTCCACACATACTGCATGTTTCTGTATGTGTTGCCAGAGCCAGGGTGCCTCAGAGTCAGTGCCACCTCAGTCCAGGGCAGGCTGGGATGGAAGTTTGGTGCGTCGGCTTGGTCAAACCTGGGTCTCAAGACGCTCTACAAAGTTCGTCAGACATGGCTGGTGGCATCCTATGAAGTGATGGAAGCACGAGCTTCTTTCATTCCTCAGCTCCACCATCAAGGTGGTCATACAGTCCAAACTCATTCTTCTCACGTCATCCTCGACCCACAACAGCTCTTGGATGTCTCCTTCTTCTCCTTCTGTATAAAGTATTGAAAAGTTGAACAGGTTTTTTGGTTTTTTTTTTTTTCTTTTTGGTTTTTTGGATGGGGGGAATTTTGAGAAGCAGCTATATATGGACTGTGTCATCTCCATGTGGAGAACAATTGATGATGTGGAGACCAAAGACCAGGGTGAAGAGGTCTTCCCACGGCTGCTGGACTCATACTGAGTCCAAGATGATTTTCTCCCCTTTTATAGGAATATCGGTTGTCTGCTCGATCATGTCCTTCTACATACTCTAGACATATGCAGTCATCCTGAAATATCTGAGATAATCCCAGTACAAGTTTTGTCATTTTTAAAACCTTTATAATTCGAGATGCAGTATGGTTACATCCTTTCTATTCTGTGCTACTAACGCCTGTGTAGACGTTCTGTGTCCTTTTGTTTCCTCCCTCTTTCCGTTTTCAGCTGCAGCGGATGTGAGTTGAGGGAATGGCCAGAGGATGCAGAAAGGATACAGTGGACATTTAACAGATGATAATGGACATAGAATGTTTGTAGCCTGTATATGTCACGAATATACATTGTACGCGGTGGAAAGTTCATCCGTTCACAAAGTTTTGTGCAGCTCAAAACTTCTTGCGTGGATGAAATTTCCTGAATGAATGTTGTAAATGGTTACTTCTGATTTACCTTCTTTTATCCATGATGGGGGAAAGGAACCATCAGAAATAAGTAATGTTAGGATTTTTTAAAATCTCTAAATGCCATAATTCAAAAACAAAATTAACATGTTCTAATATAACATTAATATCAAGATAAAACTCAATATCCTAATATAATATTGACACAAACCTCAATATACTAATAATAATGTATCTATTTGCTTAGCTTACCACAATGATATATGTCCTATTCTAAATATTTCAGCCAAAATATTCTGTTTTTCAAAGTATAGTTCAAAGCTTTACATATTTCCTTCTCCCCTTCATATTTATTCTACTCCTTTCTGGTTTATATTACATACACAAATGCATAGGCACACATACACACACTCATGTTGCTAATTATAAACTTTCATAAGTTTCTTTAATATCCAGGTTAGTATACAGATTTTGATGATTAAGAGATATAATAGATAAAGGTAATAAGGGATTTAAGCAGAAAGTTTCTGTCATGTCTCTGTTGGAATCTGATTCCGAGGGGAGGCTGAGCAGCTGACAGGGAGTGGGAGTGTCGCTCCATTGGCTGTAGAAGAAACTGGGCACAGTCTGGCTGGGCAGAGCAGGAGAAGGTAGAGCAAGGCAGAAGGAATATCCAGGCCCATCCCCCACTTTATCCTAGGGCACACAGGGAGGAATGGAGAACAGAGCAACATGAATTGCATGGCTTATGGGGGAGGAAAGGGCCCTGATTCCCTTCATTAGCTGCATCTGGGAACACAGTGTTTAAAAAGGGAGTTTTCACACCGCAACTTGTTCGAGACTAATCATGTATTATCTTGTTTTGTTGAGGCTTATCTGGGTTCCTGGCATCTTCCTAACTGTGTGTGTTTTGTTGGCCTTTGAAGTCTGCAATTCCTTATCCTGCCCTGTCCAGTTAATTGCTGCAGTGTGGTTTGTGTGGATTTTTATTTATAGTTTATATATACTTTGTTTTTGGATGGAATTTCCTCCACTTAAAGACTGTTCTTTGGAGAGTTTTTTCTCCAACTGAAGGTAACTGGAAATTGGGGGCAAAGTTGGAGATATTTAAGGGACTTTTCTTACTTATGTGACTGTGTTGTCTTTGTGCCATGCCCCGGCTCATCACAGTTTCAAATGGTATTACTCATTATTATTAACCGGCAGAACTATTATTTCTTATCCTAGTTGTGTATTTCTGTAAGCATCTGATAAACCATTGTGAGGAAGAGATTTCTGAATGAGACGGACTTTTGGTCAGACAAGTATTAGACTCCTTTATGTTCTGTTATCATGGAATGTAAGCAGGGATGCAATTCAACTGGAGTTACAACTGGTTCAGTTAGTATGTGTTTCATGTGCGCATTCTAAAACTTCAGTTCTAAAACTTACCTTCTGCTGTAGTCCCAATGAGTAAATCAGCAGAGGATATGGTGTAGGGTCTGCCACTTGGGGTGGGGGGTTGGACTAGATGACCTATA
This sequence comes from Laticauda laticaudata, assembly GCA_004320025.1. Taxonomy (NCBI): domain Eukaryota; kingdom Metazoa; phylum Chordata; class Lepidosauria; order Squamata; family Elapidae; genus Laticauda; species Laticauda laticaudata. The sequence goes on from BHFT01063287.1 coordinate 15,472, forward strand.
AGGTCCTTTCCAACTCTGATTATCTATTAATATGCATATTTTTTTTTGGCTAACATTAGTCATGCCAGTTAGCATAGAGGAGTGCTGGTGCAATACATCTGGAGAGTGCCAGATGTTAAGGCTAGAATATACCATCCTTAATACTACTAAGGGAGTGTCTACTGTATCTATAGCTGAAATAATGATTCTCCTGTTTATCATCAAATAGACTTAGCAAAACCAGTTAACAAACATTAGAAATGGATCAGTGATATCAAACATTTTATCTTACCTTCTCTATGCAGAACATTCATTTGCATCAAGTAACTGCAGCCTAGCAACAAACACGCAGTATTAAATTACCAACACTCTCATTCACAGTGTTCTAAATATCTGCATTCTGGTCCAAGGATGTTTTAAATATTAATTCCACTATGATCAATGCCTTGATTTTTCCCAAATAAAATAATTTTCACCCTTACTGTCACCTATACTGATCCAATGAACTATTGCTACATACTAGCTGTGATCTATACATTATGTTTTGTTTTAATACACGACTATAAACCAAATGAGCTGATTTGAGCTTAGGATAGCCATCTCTTTGAAAGTACATGTATGGTACTGCAGAGATTATCAGGCTAGCACTGGTTAGTGTCAGTCAGATTCAGCTTTGTTTAGACAAAGTGAAATTAATGATGCAAAGAAGCAATTGAGAAGACCAGAGTTGGAAACGTTTCTGATGCTAGACATTCATCTCCACAAATGCCAAAATCTCACTATCCTTCAAAATTTATCAGAAAAGCACAGCCTCATAGATTTCAAGGATGTTTAAAATTACTTTTTGTTATACAAGTGCAGTCCCATGTATGACATTTGCAAGCTTTTCTACTCTCAGTACAGCAAGCATTAAGCAACTCAGGTTGTCAGCTCAGCTCTTTCCTATTAGAAAATAGTCTGAGGAGCAAAGTGCTCTGGAAAGTCATGCTCAGTGCAGAAAAGCTAACTTGTTCTTGTCTTGCCTTTTTTGGACAAAAAAATAATATTTCCCCAATTGGCTGGTTCTCTCTTTTCAGACAGATGGAACTTCTCACTTTTTCTTTACACCTGATACAAATAAAAATTTTCAGAAAGAATAATTTATGTAATAAGCAGATTTTCATACATTTACAAGCTGTAGGCATGACAACAGCCATTTTGCTTCTATAAACTAACATTAGCACAAGCAGTGCCACCACTGAGCCAATCCCTTTGGTAAAAACTGTTTTACCATATTTTTGCAATAATGAGTCGTACTTCTCAACCTTGGCAATTTTAAAATTGGTGGACTTCAACTCCATGCCGCCTGAGAAATTCTGGGAAGTCCAGAAATCTTAAAGTTACTAAAGCCCCTGTCACACTGAACCAACGGATGCAAAGAGGATGTAAAACGGACAAAAAAGCTTGCCATCTGTTGGTGGAAAACGCGATGTACTCACTGCCTCCGTTTTGCTTCCTCTCTATCCGTCCAGCATCCGTCTATTGACGTTTCATCCGCTCAGAAAGTTTTGGGCTTGCCGAAAACTTTTGCATTTGGAAAATGTATTCAGTTCATCCGTTCTGCATCCGTTACACATCCACTATATCCGCTAGGCATCCGTTCTGCATCCGCGCAACTTGCATCCGCTTGACGCAGGGAGGAAGCGGAACGGACGCAGAACGGATGCATAATGTGCCTAGTGGATGCAGCATGGAAACAAAGCATTTAAAATGGAAAAAAACGTTCGCAGAGGGACCTATCTCGGATATTAAGGATGTCTACCAGGATGCCCAGAGGATGCCCTAGAGGATTGCCTAGCGGAAAAACCTATTATTTCCTATAAAAAGGGGGAGCAACTCATCTGCATCTCACTTTCAGAACAGCAGCCCAGCGTTGCAGACCTCTGCAGCCTTCATCTGACTCTTCCTCTTCCACAGCATCCACTCATGTCCACCGTGGATTTCAACAAAAGTCCTTTCGGCAACCACCATCGTTCTGCAACAGTGCGAAGCCATCTGCAGGCTCTGTGAAACTCTACTGTGAGAAGAAAAAGAGGCAGCCAAAAAAGAGTCTGTGGTCCAAAAATGGTTCACCAGAAGAGCAGAGGATGGACTGTACAGCAAGCTGATGGTGGAGCTCAGGAATGAAGACACTCGGGCGTTCCAGAACTTCATGAGGATGCCTCCAGCCATTTTTGATGAAGTTGTGCAGCGGCTGACACCCAGGTTGACGCAAGCAGAGCACCAGCTTCTGCCCCAGCTGGAACCTGGGCTTCAAGGTGGCACTCACTCTGTGCCACCTGGCTCCGGGACACACCTACAGCAAGCATGCAGTACGGCTGGAGGGTGCCATCCAACACCATCAGCACTGTGGTCAGAGAAGTGGTGCAGGCCATCATCGAAGAATACAAGGAGGAGCTCCTCCAGTACCCCTCCACTGAAGAAGGATGGAAGAAAGTTGCAGAGCAGTGGTATCAGAAGTGGAACTTCCCCCACACCGTTGGAGCCATAGATGGCAAGCACGTGGCCTGCAAATCTTCCACCCAACTCAGGTTCCACTTATTTCAACTCCAAGGGCTTCTTCAGCATCATCCCTCTTCGCCATGGTCGATGCTGACTACAAGTTCATGTACATCGATGCTTCAGGCAACGGCTCATCTTCAGATGCCCAGGTATACAACGCCAATGTCCTCAAGGAGGGGCTGGAATGCAACCTCATCGTGGGCTTCCCAGATCCAGACCCGCTGCCCAACGACACGCAAGTTGTGCCCTACTTCATCGTGGGGGATGACGCCTTCTCCCTCACAACCTACCTCATGAAGCCCTACACCTCCAGACGCCTCACCCGTAAAGAGAGGATCTTCAACTACAGGCTGTCCAGGCAAGGCGGGTGGTGGACAACGCCTTTGGCATCCTGGCGCAACAGGTTCCAGGTACTTCTCAGCACAATGCAGCATAGCCCAGAGACCGTGAGGAGGATCATGGAAGCTTGCTGCATCCTGCACAATGTCATGCGCACCCGGTACCCAGTTGTTACAGGACAGGCTTGTGGACCGTCAGCAAGGCAAATGGGGACAGGAGCCTGGGGAATGGAGGCAAGGGCGAAACCTGATAGACACTGTGGAGGTGCATAGGCCCCAACAGCCTCACGTGAAGGGAAGAAGCAGCACAACCTCCTGAGACACTGGTGCAACTCTCCAGCTGGAGCAGTGAGTGGGCAAGACAGGATGGTAGATGCTTAATGGATGCTTCTTCAGCCTGTCTCATCACACGGATGAGATTGGGCCATGTCTGTTTGGTGGGCCTACAATGAACAGGGCGTTTAATAAAGAGTTGTGTTTTATTGTTGACATGTGTGGATGATTATTACATTTTATTGAATAATAAAGGGCCATAGATGTTGCACCTGGGAGGGTGGACCATACAGTCCCACTTGCTTGCGCTGGAGGTTTATCTATCCCACAGCTATTACCTATCCCAAAGGTATCCCTGCTCATTCCTCAGGTATCCCTGCCCACCCCACTGCTATCTTAACCCATCCCAACAAGCATGCAAAGGCTTAAACCATTTCTAAAAGTTTCCACCAAGATTTTATTAAAAAAAAGAAAATGAAGGCAAGTGTGTGAATCATAAAATAGACTTTATTAACAACAAGCTATAAAACAAAAATGAGTCTTGGCACTCCTCTTTGGTCGCTCAGTCTCAGGGGTGAAGGGTCCAGGTGCTGTGGAGGTGGCCTGTGCTGGAGTACTTGTCATCAGCTCCTCCAGAAGCAGAAGCAGCAGAAGCGCCAGCCCCAGAAGAGTGAGACCATAGCTGCAGAAGCCCCAGGAGAACCAGAGTGAGGGCCAGGGGCGGGATGGTAGCCCTGTCCCTCTTGCCAGGGCTGGCAGCAGATGGCTGAGGCTTGCTGTGCTTCCGCATGATTGTGGGGTTGCTGGCTGCAGGGGAGGCTGGCAGGACCAAGGCTGGCAGAAAGGCTGGCAGGGAGGCAGGCACCAAGGCTGGCAGGAAGGCTGGCAGGGCAGCTGGCAGGAAGGCTGGAGGCAGACATGAAACCAAGGCTGGCAGGAAGACAGGCAGCAAGGCTGGAAGGCAGACTGGCTGGCAGCAAGGCTTGCAGGCAGGCTGGCACCAAGGCTGGCAGGGAGGCTGGCAGGCAGACTGGCAGGGGGCCTGGCAGCAAGGCTGGCAGGGAGGCTGGCAGGGAGGCTGGCAGCAAGGCTGGCAGGCAGACATGCAGGCAGGGCAGGGCAAGGCAGCCAATCCGTCCGGCAGCAGGTCTTTCCTCTGAATGGTGACCTGCTTCCGAGCTGCTTCCGTTATATCTGCGGGGCTGACGCAATGCATCCTCCCCACATGCGCAATTAACGCCAGGCATCCATTAGGCTTCCGCTGTGGCATCCGCTGTGCATCTGCTGCATCCGCTAGGCTTCTGCTCTGCATCCGCTTCTTTCCGTTCCGCGTCCGCTTTGCTGCAGCCCCCCGGAAGCCTAGCGGACGTGCCATCCGCTCCCATCCGCTTCCATCCGCTGCGGCTTCCCTTCCGCATCCGCTTTGCATCCGCCCTGCGTCCTCCCCGCGTCCGTGTTATCCGTTCCGGTTATGCAAATTTTTGCCCCTTTTGAGACGGATAACAACGGATGGAACATTTTGCTCATCCGCTGTGTCCTTTTTGCATCAGTTGGGCAGTGTGACATGGGCTTAATATTGAGAAATACTGCTTTAGATGGTCAGGTTTCTCTACTTCATGTACTCTGAAGAACTGTGGACTAAATCATAAATTCTGGGAACTGAATTCTAGAAAGTGTACAAGTTAGAGAAGACTGCCTACTAGGTTCATTGTTCTGACAATGAGAATGGTAGAAAACACTATCACATTCCTAATTTTGGGGGAAAAAAAGGCTTAGCTTTCAGAATTAGTCAACTCTTGAACATAAGCTACCAACTTTTGACATTCTAGTCTTGAATTTATCAGAATAAACTGGCATATGCAAATATCAGATTAATATTTCGTGTCTTCTTCCTTATTCTCCCCCATTTCCTTGTATTTCTTCTACGTAATTATTAACAGTTTAGTGCTGTTGATTTTACGAGGATCAGTCTAATCTCCTTTCATTTTCTATATTTATGCCACTGTATGGTATTTTAGGAAGTTTTAATTTTTAATTAAATTTAATTAATTTAATCTCTACCACTTTTAGTGATTGTGTAATTGACTGGTTTTTTAAAATTATTTATTAGCTCGATACTAGCTCTGTTTGGAAACTGAAACATGGAAACTGAAACAGTATTTGCTGTGTGAGCAAGAAGGAGATAGCAAGGAGGCTGGTTGTGGCTTAGCTCAACTGTAATGTACTAAAGCTGTTTTCTGCTGTGAAAATGAACCTCCTCTGCTTGTGTTTTGCATTTGGAACAGACTTCTTTTCAGGTGGGGAGATGGAGTAAAACTCCTTAGCATCAGAGTGTGTTAATAATAAAATATACAAGGGTGGGATGCTACCGGTTTGGCCCAGTTCTCTCGAACCGGTAGCTCTGAAAAGCAGCAGACACTGAACTGGTTGTCCGTTTGGCCCACCCACCCACCTGAGATTTTGGCTTTCCTTTATTTCCTGCTTTTTCAACCTCAGCTGCTTTGTACAGCTTATGTTTCTAACAATTGTTTTGCACATGTATGCAGCACACACCAGGTGTGTGTGTGTGTGTGTGTGTGTATGTGCAAAGTGCATGCAAGTGCGCAAAATGCATTCTGACTGAACCGGTAGTAACACCGATTGAATCCCATCCCTGAATATATGAAATACTAATGCTTTAATGGTCATTTCGAACAATACTTTCTTAAGGGCCTGTCACATAGGCCGACAGATTCAAAAAGTATGTAAAAAGGACACAGCGGATGAGAAAATTTTCCATCCGTTGTTATCCGCTCTCAAAAGTGCCCCAA
>BHFT01063288.1:0-41173 GCA_004320025.1 Laticauda laticaudata
GTAAATAGCTCGTAGGTGGTAATATTGGGCAAGGAGATACCTGCTCGGGTCAATGGGGTAATAGCTCGTGCGGATGGCAAGATGATACCTATGTGGGGCCCACTTAATCGCCATGAAGGAATTATAGCTGGTCGGGATGTGGCTAATACGCTGTGGGTCACATGCGGTAAATAGCCTAGTGGGCGATCAATGGCTCTTAGGCCTAATCAGCGGTGCTCGGCTGAACCAGACAATAGCCTTCCCAGTAGGCAGAAGCCATCGAGAGTGGGCACTGGTTTATGGTCCCACCCCCTCCCACGTCTACCCGACAACCTCCTTTATCTCAAATCAAACTAATTTAAACATTGAATTCAAACACATTCAAATATAATAATGCACAACTTCTTTTGATCTGAATGCTATGTTTGGCATTGTTAGCGACACAGGCTCAATCATCACCACATGCTTACAGAACACCCTCATCCGCTAAGCTTGTTATTGACCACAGGGACTCAGCTGTAATAGCAGTCTCATTAACCCCACTGCTATTTTCATCCCTGTTCTTTGGCCACTCTCATATTCAGCTCCAGCTGGGAGTTGACAACCCAGTGCGGGATCCTGTAGATTATAGAGGAGCGTATGACTCTGGCCTATCTTTCCCAGTTCAACTCCAGCTCGAAAGCTACTTAGCTGGGCGCCTCCAGGTACATCCACCCAGTGCGGTACTCGATTCAGGTTTCGGCCCTTGCCTACCCACATTTTCACAGCTGCCTATCCATGTCACCCATTGTCGCTTGATTTTCGGTGGTGCTGCCACGAGGGCACCTGCCTTCCTGCACACACTGACGGTACAGCGGACCTGTGCGCGATGAGATTGTGTGGGATGCAGCAAGCTTCCATGATCGCTCCTCACAAGTCTTCTGGGCGTTAGCTGCATTTGGGTGGTGAGAACGAAGTACCTAGGAACCTCTTGGCCAGGCATGGCAAAGGCACTTCTCCACCACCCGTCTTGCCTGGACAAAGCCTTGTAGTTGCAAGATTTGCTCTCATTCCCACGGAGTGAGGAGCTGGAGGTTGTAGTCGCTTCAGAGGCACTGGTTCTGAAGCGAGAGAAAAGCGCCATCATTACCCACTAGATGATGCTTTAGGGCGTCATCTTTAGTTTGCCTGTCGTTGCCCGGATTTAGTGGGGTCTGCAGTTCTGGGAAATCCCATTGATGATGGGTTGCGTTCCAGCACCTCCTTGAACAGGTCACTGCCGTTGTATGTCCTGGGCCTAACTTTTGGAATGTCTGGAGATCCCATTGCCCCTCGAAGCAATCGACTGTACATGGAACTAGTAGTCAGCTACTCGACCATGGCAATGAGGCATGACTGAAGACCACCCTCTGTAGCTATGTTTGATAAGTGTGACCCTATGAAGTTTGGCTTGAGCTTTTGCACCCACGTTCGACTTCCCCATCTATGGCTCCTCTAACACGGTGTGCCTGCACAGCTCTCCGTGTGGGGGCAAGCGTCCACCTCTCAAGATCCACTGATTTCTGCCAAACGTTGTCCTCCCAGCAGCTCCATTTCTTTCAGTGGTGGGGCACACTGGAGAGCTCCTCCACTGCTTAATTCTTCGATGATGGCCTGCACCACTTCTTCTTGAGCTCAATAATGCAGATGGTAGTTGTGTGCACCCTCAGCATAACTGCATGTTCTCTGTCATGTCGTGTTCCGGAGGCCCAGAATGGCACAGAGTCAGGTGCCACTCCTCTCAGCCAAAAAGCTCCAGGCTGGGGCAGAAAGCTTGGTGTCGCCTTGGTCAAACCTTGGGGTCTCAGACTATCCAACAACCTTTCGTCAGATCCATGGCTCGCTTGGCATCCTCATGAAGTTCTGGATATTCTGCACTGAGTGTCTTCGTTCCTCAGCCTCCACATCAGCTTTGTCATACAGTTCCAAACTCAATTCCGCTCTTCTTCCTTAGAATCCAATCGTCGGACCCGAGACACTTCTTGGCCACCTCCTTTCTTCGCTCCGGTAGAAAGGTCGAAAAGAGCTAAAAGACGGTGGCCTTGGTCTCTGGAGTCGTTTGAATCGAACCTACTCCCGGCGGCTTACCAAAAGGAGCATGTGTCGTGGTCGATCCATGGTGAGAAGCACATGGAGCTATGGAAGGGCAAGAGCAAGGCCCTCTCTGAAGAGGATGATCAGCACCCCCACGTCTGCTGCGGGACTGACCAATGAGATCCAGGCGGTGATGCATTTCGCTCCCCCTGTTTATAGGACAATATTGGATTTTCCGTTATAGTTGATTACGCTTCTTGCATTTCCCTCCAGTTCATCCTCCAAGACATGCCTAAATATCCGAAGAATCAATCTCCTTAAGAACTCTATATGTCCTTTTAATGCTTTTTAATTTACGAGCATTCAACTCCTGCTTTCATGCCATTCTCTACGTCCATGCTACCCAATGCTGTGTGATGATCCGTGTTCCGCATCTCGTTTTCGCTTCCTCCCTTGTGATCCATTATTTCCTGTGTCGAGCGGATTTGAGTGCGCACTGTGGGAATGAGCTACATGTGGGATGGCCTAGCGGACTTATAGCCAACGCACGCCAGTAACGGATGACAACAGACTGATATAAATCGGTATGTTCCCGTATGGTGGTAGGTGTACTGTGAAGAGATGGAACGCGATGGATACTATCATCCGTCAAAAAAGTTTTGTGCCAGCTCAAAAACTTATTTTAGCGGATGCAAAACAACAGTAGTGAACGTGATTGCCGTGGAAGCGAATGTAGAGTTTATGAAAAAACGCTGTTCCGTATGCAGTGAGATTCACACACAACGGTTATTGCATCGCGTTTTCCAATGGATGGCAAGCTTTTTTGTCCATTTTACATCCTCTTTGCATCCATTGGTGCAGTGTGACATGGGCTTAAGATGCTGCAATGCAGCAACAGAGGTTTTCTTGGAACAATGAGCATCAGGGCTATGGAAATAATTCAGAGAAGGACATTTAAGCATATAAACTCTTCAAACCATTGCTCAAGATTTCATGGCTATCTTCTGAACATGCTTCCAGAAATTTATCTTTAGCATATTTCACAGAGGTGGTATTCAGCAGGTTCTGACCAATTCTGGAGAAGCGATAGTGGAAATTTTGAGTAGTTTGGAGAACCGGCAAATACCATCCCTGACTGTAGATTTTACAATATCCTTCCTCTGCCACGCCAACCATACCCACAGAACCTGTAGTAAAAAAAATTGAATCCCACCACTGATAGTTGGGGGCTATTTAAACAAAACAACTTTCCTGAATCTATTCTGAAGCCTTAAGGTTTTGAATAGCATTAATATGCATCCAACAGCTTATCTTTGGCCTCATTAAATCTGGTGCACATGACATTGGAGATATGGCCCAGGAGAAGACCAAACATATTTGTGATCCGATAAAGGAACATGTTTTCAAATATTGGCAATCCATTGATTATTCTGAAATAAAATCTTTTCTTTAAAAAGATGATGCTGAGACATTTTCCTGTTGTTTTTTTTTAATTTTTCACAAAACACTAGCAACGCTGTAAAGTGGAAGAGGCCCAGTGTAAAAGTGGAATGAACTATTGAAATCAACTAAGACTTCGTTTTCTGACTCTATCAAGGATGATAATTTGCTCTGATAAGGAAGGAAGTGCTGCCTTTTTAAAAACCATTCCGATTGAATCATGCTCTGTCATCTTCCATGATTTATTGGAGCCATTATTGAAATTACAGTGTAAGTTATGTACAGGAAGGAGAGGTGAATGTAGAAAGAATAGAAGAAATTAGAGAGAGAGAGAGAGAGAGAGAGTTCATGTGAGAGAAAGATGGAGAGAGAGAAGTAAATGAGAAATGAGAAAGCAAGTCAGAACATACAAATCATTGGTATATGATACTTTGTTCGAAAGCTGACCTTTGTAGCATCAGAGGTCTCTGAGAAGGTGGAGAGTGCATATTTAGCTAGGAACATCTTATCAGTTAAAAGAATCTTCTTTAGGCAGAGTTTGAAGCAGCTGAAATGGTGGATGGCGACCAACCTTTTCTGTGAGGGGAAAGAAGAAAGAAAAGGCAGAAAGAACTAAAAAGACGAAGAAAGGGAAAAGGGCAATGAAAAGGAAACACAAGTTTTTAAAGATAGGGTGATCCCTTTCCACAGGCTCCTATCCACTGATTCTTTGCAGACCAATTGTGGACCCAGTTCCACAACAATTCAGGGAAAACTCCATATTGCAACCCCATGAAGCAGCCACGCTTCCCTCCCAGTGACTAATAAAACATTACACCCACCTACAATATGAATTCAGTTCTTGGGTATCACGTTAGCAAGCCCTTGTCTCTGAGACAGCAGTGCTGCTGCATTCAGCAGGGAAGGTGAGGCTGTTCCAACAGATTGCCTTCCAGATGGTGTGCAGGAACATCTGGAGGTCTCCCTCGCTATTGGCCAAGTAGGCTGGGAATTGCCCTTCTGAATCTTTGGTGGGCTGCCTGTTGAGGACAACTCCCTGGAGCTGCCTAAAGAGCTAAGCCCTTGTGTGCCTGACTATGGTTTATTGAATAAATCATGGCTGCCGTGACAGGGGACTGTGTCCAATGGGAACTGGAGGAGTTTGGAGCCTGATGCGGAGGAGATAATAATAAAGTCAGGATGAAATGAAGCTAGTCATCCATCATAAAACTTATTAGCTAAAATCATTCATAAAACTATCGTCGCTCATGACACCAGCATTCTTGCTGGATGAGCTGATTAATGCCCAAATGCCTTCAGAAACTGGGGGGGGGGGCACACACAAATAGAGGAAGGAAGCAAAGCTGCATTTTAACACACCCCATTTTAACTTACTTGTCTGTGTTTCTTTCAAATGTGCTGGTGGATAATTTTGGGAAACTCAAATCTCCCCCCTACCCTCCCTCAACAGATATGACTTCATAGAATTAGTCTGGAAATATTCCAATTTTCTAAAATAGGATTTTTTTTTAAAAAAAGTGATCTTAACAGCTGGAGCCCTGATGCAGTGAGTGCAACATTGTCATCACTGTCTGAGGAATTCTTCAGGATTTCAGACTGGAATCTTTTCTGGTCCTGTTGCGCGGTTAAGGAAGCAGAAGTTTTACGGCCTCAGCACTTTTTGTCTGGTGCCTTAACTGTCCTGTCTCATGTGTGCTGTCCCAGCCAGTCTATGGGAATAGGATAGTTACTTGGGAATTATGAGCTGTCCCCTTAAGGGAATGCATCATGGTAAATGTAGTTAAAGGTATCCTGGGAAATGTAGTTCATGTCACGTGGCCACATCTGTAATCCTGATTGGTTACTAAATTGACTCTCGAGGGGTTGGGGGAGATTTTTCTCCATTCTTGCCTGAACTCATGAACTGATAGCAGTTTTTCTACTGCTACAAGTTGGGTTAGAAGATAACCATCTTTTACCTGCAAGGCTGATATACAAAGGATTGATCATTACAGAAGAACTTTGTCACAAATGTGAGTTATGAAGATATCTGATGTACCAATAAATGTACTTTGTTATCGATGTTTTGTGGAATTTATCTAATCTGCATCTGCACAGCTACAAATCCACCTCTGTGCATGAAACAGGACAATAAAAGATGATTATCTCCTAACCCATCTCGTAGCAGTAGAAAAGCTGCTATCAGTTCATGAGTCCAGGCAAGAATGGAGGGAAGCCTCCCCCAACCCCTCGAGGGTCAATTTAGTGACCAATCAGGATTACAGACGTGGCCACATGACATTAACTACATTTCCCAGGATACCTTTAATTACATTTACCATGATGCATTCCCTTAAGGGGACAGCTCATAATTCCCCAGTAACTATCCTATTCCCATAGACTGGCTGGGACAGCACATTAACCATTTACACCAGTCTGGGTCCCTTGAGGGCTATTAGTTATCTAAAACTGAAGACCAGGGACTTGAGAATTGGGTTTTATTCCCAAAGGAATTATCCTTTCCCTCTGTTCCTAATCCAAGCACGTGTGTGACCAGCTTACCAAGATTCACTTTTTTTTATATGAGCAGAAATTGAGTAGCTAACATCTCCCATATAAATGCCCATCCATACCAAAGGAAGAGTTACCTTTCAAATTTTGCTTTCTTGCGAGGGGGCGGGGGGCGGGGGTAGGGGCTAAAAGTATCATAGCCAGCTTTCATTTTTAGAATTGTATACAGCAACAGTTTCCCTTCGAGCTCAATAGTGATGGATTGAAACTGACAGCTTGGACTGGATCCACTTGATTTGATTCAAAAAAACTGATCAGAATTTCCCCCTTAATCCAATTACTCTGTAGTGTAAATTGAATTAAGCCACAGTATCAGTAACAAAAGGAGGGGGGAGAGAGTGGGAGTGGATGCATTAAGTTAATTGCTAATAAGGTTGCCAGGTTGCAGCCTGAAAAATCAAGCTGTCTCTCTCACAGCCTCCAGCTGCAGAAGAATTAAAATACAGCTGTGGCCCTTGACATCTTTAACTCTTGCCCGTTTTTTCTTTTCACCCATTGGAACTTGGTCCAGCAGATAGGACAGAAAGATGGAAAAGGGACAGAGGAAGGAATTGGATACCCCCCCCCCCAAAAAAAAAACCCTCCCACAGATCCATAAGCATAATTTACTTCTCCAAATCTTCCTTTCCTTTAATGCTACTTTACTCAACTTGGCAGCCTCAGATATGAAGGACTCCAGTTCCCATCATTGCAACAAACACATTGACCCTGCTGCCTTGAGATGATGGATTTATAAACCAACACATTTGAAAGCCTAGCCTTAATGCAAAAAACAGACCTTCTGTTCTAATGGTAAATATCCAGAGGTCTTCTATGGAAGTGAAAACATTTTCCAAATGTTTTTAATAAACGGAAGGAAAAAATAGATATCAAGATTCAAATGACAACATGGAACATCTGAATATATATATATATATATATCTCCTTTAATATAGTATATATTTATTAAAGTTTGCACTTTAAAGAATTGAAAAGCTCACTACTTTTTTTTTACTTTTCCAGCAACATTTTTCTTTCTTAATTGAGGTTTATGTATTTAATCCATCACAAAGAACTCAATCTGTGTTAAATATTGGTTCTGGAAAGTAAAATGAAGCATAAGGTCCATCCATTTATGGAAGATTAAGGATTCAAATGAATATAATTAATCAAATAGAGTTTATTGTGTAATTAAAAGTTAACAGCCCACATCCACACAACCAAATCCAGAAGCTGAGCCAAGTAGAACAATGAAGTCTCCTCCCTTACATGAAGTCCATGAGAATTTTTATCTGAATTGATTAGCGTTTGACAATTAAAATCTAATGCCTCTTTGCAGTTCATTCTCCCTTTAAAAGATGACTTTCCAGTTTTTCTCTGATATCATAAGGAGCATTAAGATGTCTCCAAAATAGGGAAAATTCTATTCAGGTAGTATCAGTGTGATTTCTGCAAGGGAAGCCTGAGTGCTTCAGTTTTTTGGAATCCCTTATTTTAAAATTATGTAATTGGGCTTGCCAAATGCTGGCCAATGCCCTTCGCCTCTGAGATTTGTAAGAAGAGTTATGAGTTAATCATTCTTTGATTTCAGAAGCAGAGATAGTCATAATTACATTCCATTGAGCATTGAAGTTCCATAGTTTTACTTGTAATTTATCTTGGTCATAAATGCAAGGAGGATGAATGTGATCAGAGTTGGATGAACCTCTCATTACTCTTGCTGGTGGAGAAAACCCAGGTTATTAAAAGTCCACATGTCATGAATTAATTCACAAATTAAGTAGATAAATGGAGAAGTGGGGTTCAGTGGTAAACAGAGGCACATTGGAAGAAGCAAGTCCTCCAGTTAACTACATTTCAGAGCAATCCTAAACATGTTTAATCAGAAGAAAACTTCAGTACATGAACTAAATTTTGGTCCTTGTACTTGTGCAAAGATTTGATGCATACAGTGGAATACTTTCTAATTTCTCTGCTGCTGCCTTAAAAGGGATACTTACCCACTCTCAAATAAGCAAAAAACACTAGTATGAAAGACCACTTCCAATCACCTGACCTCTCTTCAAGGTAACAGGTAATAAATTCTAACAGGTGTTCCCCCTAGTGCAGGGGTGTCAAACTCACATTGTCATGGCATCATCATGTGACATATCATGACTTTTTCCCCCTTCGCTAAACCGGGTATGGGCATGGCCAACACGTGATGCATCTGGCCCATGGGCCGTGAGTTTGACGGCCCTCCTGTAGCAGGGGGCAGTGAGATGAAGAAGGTAATGTTGTAGAGAAGCAGTTAAAGAAAAGATAATGCCATGGTGCCTCTGTGTGGCTGTTAGAGGAAGATGAAGAAGCAGATGGGTCAAAAGAGGCATCTTATTGAGAGATAAAAGTTTCAATGTGGTAACATTTTTATACAAATTCCCAAATTCAATCCTACTTGGAATATTCTCTAAAATTTTAATTGCTTGGTTTCAGAAAGGATGTCCTTCTGGAGAAGGAAGAGAAAAAAAAGACAACCAGAGTAATTAGTTGAAAAACCTTACCTCCAAGGAACAGCTATAATTCATTGTGTTTTTAAAATTAGAAATGGAAGATTAAAGAATGGGATTTAATGAATGTGGAAGGTACATTTGCTTCCCTTGCAGTCAAGGAATAACATTAAGAAGAAAGGCAAACTATCAAATATTGTGGGGATAGAGGCAAAGCAAAAATGGTTTGCAAAGAGAGGAAGATACTGTTAGTCCTTGATTTACAACACAATGGAGATCGGAATTTTGGTCATAAGTCATTGCAGTCATAAGTTGAGGCATAAGTGACCAAACTCAATGTTATGACCATTTTATGATTGTTGTAAAACTAATCACTTAATGGCTGTTAAGTGAATCCAACATATTCAATGGGTGGTGGGTTTTTTTGCCATTTTCTGCTAGAAAATTTCAAAAAGTCACAAATCATGGTCATGTGACCATAGAACATTGCAATAGGTTGTAAATGTGAGCCAGGTGCCAAGCACTTGAAACACAATCATGTGACCTTGAGGAGGGAGCAGTACTAATTTTGAGGACAGGTTAAGGCCCGATCCCACTGCACTTACGGATGCAAAGAGGATGTAAAACATTAAAAAAAGCTTGCCATCCATTGGAAAATGCTATGCATCGTGTGCTTACTCACTGCATATGTGTTTTCATATTCTATCTGTTCAGCATCCGTCCACTGCGATTTCATCACGCAAAATTTGAGCTGCACAAAATTTTGTGAACGGATGAACTTTTCTGCCGCGTGTACGATGTACATCCGCCAACATATATGGGCAACAAACATTCTATGTCGTGTTATCATCTGTTAAACGTCCACTGTATCCTCTCTTGCATCCTCTGGAACATCCCCTCAACTCACATCCGCTGCAGCTGAAAATGGAAAGAGGGAGGAAACAAAAGGTACACGAACGTCTACACAGCATTAGTAGCACGAAATAGAAAGGATGTAAGCGTATGCATCTCGTATATAAAGGATTAAAAACGGACAAAACGTTTGTATCTGGTTGTATCTCGTATATTTAGGATGTCTGGAGTAGTCCTGAGTTATGTAGAAGACCACCTAGTGGCCAACCAATATTTTCTATAAAAAAGGGGAGAAAATCATCTGGATCTCAGTATGAGTCCAGCAGCCGTGGTGTACAGACCTCTTCATCCTTGGTCTTGGTCTTCAACATCATCAATTGTTTCTCCACCATGGGCATGATGAAAACTGTAACCGTATGATAGCTGCGCTCATTCATCACCAGAACCAAAAACCTGTTCAGACTGTTTCAAAGTTTTACACAGAAGGAGAAGAAGGATCGATGCTCCAAGAGACTGTGTGGGTCCGAGGATGGATCGGAGAAAGAATGGAGTTTGGACTGTATGATGGTGGAAGCTGACTGAATGAAGACCCTCATGCATTCCATCACTTCCATGAGGATGCCACCAGCCATGTATGCACGAACTTTCCTAGCGCGTCTGAGACCCAGGTGGCACTGACTCTGTGGCACCTGGCCTCTGGAACCACATTACAGAAAACATGCAGTATGCCTGGAGGGTGCCACACAACAGCATCAGCAAAGTGGTCAGAGAAATGGTGCAGGCCATCATTGAAGAATACGTGGAGGAGCTCCTCCAGTGCCCCACCACTGAAACAGGCTGAAGAAAACTTGCAGAAGAGTGGATCAGAGGTGGAACTTTCCCCACACTGTTGGAGCCAGAGATGGGCAGCACGTGGCCTGCAAAGCTCCAGCCAACTCATGGTTCCACTTATTACAACTTACAAGGGCTTCTTCAGTATCATCCTCTTTTGCCATGGTTGATGCTGACTACAAGTTCATCTACATACGATGCTTAGGCAACGGGTCAGCTTCAGATGGCCAGGTATACACGCTGGTGACCTCAAGGACGGGCTGGAATGCAACCTCATCATGGGGTTTTCCAGATCCAGACCCCCGACCCAATGACACCACAAGACTGTTGCCACTATTCATCGTGTGGATGACGCGTTCTCCCTCGAACCTTACCTCATAAGCCGTTACACTTCAAGATACTTCATCCTTGATTGGGAGGCATTCTTCAACTTACAGCTTGTTCCAGGGCAAAACGGGTGGTTGTAGAATGCTTTTTGGCATCCTGAGGCAAACAGCCGTTCCAGCATACTCTCACCACCATTGCCGCACTGACCCAGAGACTGTTGAGGAGCATCGTGGAAGCTTTGCTGCATCCTGCAGAATCTCCAGGCGCACCCACTACCCAGTGTTGCAGAACAAGACCATGTCAAATCGGTCAACAAAGGAATGGGGACATGGAGCCTGGTGAATGGAGCAAGCGACAAAACCTGATAGACACTGTGGGATATGTACAAGGCCCCAACAGAAGCTTCCCACTATGCTTGCACTGGAGGTTTATCTATCCCACAAACTATCCTTATCTATTCCACAAGCATGCAAAGGCTTAACCATTTTTTCACCAAGTGTTTTCACCAACACTTTTTAAGGTCTTAAGCAAAGATAACTTTATTAACTGTCTTAGGTAAACTTTATGACTGTTATTAAAATAAGTAAAATGAACCAACGTAAACTGTATTAAGTGTTCTTAAGCAAAGATAAACTTTCCTTAGGTAAATTTTATGACTGTATTAAATAAACAAAATGAACCAAGTTAAGTGTTCTTAAGCAAAGATAAACTTAAACAAGTAAACAGCTCAGTCTCTGACACTATTCTCAGTCACTTGAGTCATGCTGGCATGTCTCAGCTGTTAAGCGGGCAGGGACATGTGGAAGGTGGCTGTGGCTGAATGCTGGTCTGAGGCACACCATTGGGTGCTTGGCCCCGAGGGCTACAAAACAGGGTGGTGTGTGTAGAAGCTAATTCCGAGAGCTGACTCGTCCCTTGAGGTTGAGAGGCCCTTCATCCAAGGAAACTGGAGATTCAGGCCAATACTTGTGACAGATTGCTCATTGACGGGCTTGGCTGTGGGGTGGAGGAAGAGGAGTGTAGTGGGGCTGTCTGGTCTGCAGCTGGGTGAGGACTGGCGTCTGTGGTGTCCGAGAACCTGGCCTTGGACTGGGAAGTTCTCTTCTATGTGGAGTCCTCTGCGTAGTTCATAGCCTTGTAGGTGGGGCTGTTAAAGCCTTGGAAGGGCTGGACATCGCCTGGGTGGAGAGCAGGTTCTGACTGGGTCGGGCAGGTTCAGTGGGCCGGAGGGTTGTGCAGAAGTGCTGTGATCTTCTGCTCTTCATCACCTGGTACTGCGGCTCGGGTGCGGTCCCTCAGGTCTGCTTCACATAGGTGATGGAGGTGTTCCGGGCCTGAGGAAAGCTCTGTCTAAGTGACCAGCTGAGACAGAAATTCTGTGTGGTCTTTCATGTGTCCCTGATCTCCAACAGCATACTGTGGTCCTGGCCCTTCCAGTCTGCCTCTCTGCCTGCATCCTCTTTGAGTTGGGGTGGGTGTGGGGGTGGGTTGGCCTCTGGTGGCTGCTGCTTCTTCCTCCATTAGTGTGACAGCAGTGCCTCAATCTCCATGGGATCCTCCAAGTCCGCTGGCATGTGGGGAGTGCAGCTGTCAGGGGGGTCTCTGTGCTGTGGGGCCTCTGAAACACCTGCCTGGACAGGCCAGGCTGGCTCCTGGCTGGAAGAGGATGCTGTCTGTGCGGGCCATCTGAGCGGAGAGGTCTTCAGAGGGGCTGCTCCTCGGGTGGTGGACCTCACCCTCCAAGGAAGTTGCACTGGCCATGATTATTCTCCCGGTACAGTGAAGCTTGACAGCAGCCTTGCCCGGATTTCTTGGAGGTGTAGCTTGCCATTACCAGGTGTGCATATACTTCCACCAATCCAAGAGTACTTCTCTGCAGTGTACCCCAGGCTCTTTGCCTTGTCTCCTCGCAAACTGCCTGCTTCTTTTGTTGTGGCCCGATTACAGTCTGTGGCCCTTTCTCCAGAGGTTTACTTCATTCTCCCTCAGCCACTCTAGCATCTCATCTCATGCTCCTCGGAAATGGATGTACTGTTCCTCTCTCCCTTCTCCTTCCCTTGCTCTTCCTCCTTCTGGAAGGGCTTGCCAGCAGGGCCTTTCATGGGCTTGAGCAGCAGGCCTCAAGGGCTTGAGCAGCAGGGCCTTCACTGAGGGCTTGAGCAGCAGGGCTTCAGGGACTTGAGCAGCAGGGCCTCGCAGCAGGGCTTTGAGGCCCTTGGGCTGGTCCACCACGAGCAGCAGAACAGCAGCAGCGCACGTCGTAGTAGCAGCAGCTTCAGAGGTCAGTGCCAGGGGTGGATGCTCGTTCTGGCCTTCTTCACCTGCCGGCTTGAACAAGTAGGCACGGGCTTCCTTCTTCTTGCCTGACTGCATGAACCATGGTGTTCCTGCAAGATGTATTGTGCAACACGTCTTTCCCCTGTATGCTGACTCGTTGCATGCTGCATCCTTTTATATTCCATGGAGCTGACTCAAAATTCATTACTCCCGCATGCGCAGTGAACGTTTGCATCCGATATACATCCGCGTGGCATCCCCTTTGTTTCCTATAGGCGTCCGTGATGGCATCCGGCTTTATCCTCTTGGTCGCTTTTGAAATTCTCCCCCAACCCCCTCGGAGGCTGTATCCGCTTCCATCCACTTTCATCCACTAGGCTTCCTATGAACATCCGTTTAACATCCCCGCTACATACTACCCACGTCCCTTCTTTTCCCTTCTTTTCCATTCTGTTGAGGCAAATTTTCACCACTTTTTGGAGCAGATGACAACGGATGGAGCCACCCCCAAAATGTTGCTTGTCTGCTGTGTCCTTTATGCATACGTTTTGCGTCCATCGGCCAGTGGGACCTAGTCTTTATAATGAGCTTTTTTGAAGTCTGTTGTAACTTCAAATGGTAGTTTGTTGTAACTTCACATGGCTGATGATAAGTGAAAGGACTGCTTGTATGAAGTGGTTTAAGGCAGGGGTTGCCAACCTTTTGGACCTCAGGGGCCACCAAAGTCATAATTTAAAATCCCATGGGCCAAAAACCCTGGGAAAATCCCCCAAAAAGTCTGCAGGAAAATTCCCTACCCCGTTTTCTTGTCGATTGATCATTCTTTATTTGGGATCGCAGGATACCATCTTCAGCTCCATTCTCAGGGGGAGAGAGAGAGACTTTTGGCTTCATGCAAGGAAAGCAGCAGAAACAGCAGAAGTATTTCTTTCACTCCCCCAAACTCCATCAGAAATGAGTCTTTGTGTGATTTGTCATGATGGCACTCTTGGAGCAGGATGCCTTGCAGGGTCCCAAAGACTCATTTCTGGCAGAGTTTGGGGGAGAGAAAGAAGACTTTTGCTGCTTTCCTTGTGTGTAGTCAAAATCAGAAGTAACAAGTGGAAAGAAGCAGCCCAGGGGCTAGGTAAGGTCCATAGTGTGAGTGCGGCAAGTCCCCCCTCCACCCTTTCCCCCTCCCTTCACTACCTCATTTTGTTTGCAATGCAAGGGATGCAAGCCTTGTGTTCACGCGGGCCATGTGGGTGGCACAGCCTTGTGTTCCTGCACAGCCTGGATAATTGCTTTGGGGGTTACTTTGGGGGCAACACAGTCACTTGATGACTGCGGCATTTGCTTAACTACAAAAAAGATCATAAAATCTGCACAATGTCATGGAGACCTTCTTAAGGACCATCATGACTTATGACTGTAGTTAACCAAGTTCATAAGATGAGGACTGCCTGTAGAATTTCTGGAGATTTAGAAGGTACCCAAGGATGCTGACTCTGGAGGTTAGTTTAATCCTGACACTGTATTTTTTTCATTTATTGTAGTTATAAAAATGCTTTTGCATACAAAATATTTTTTTGCACTGGATATATCAGTAGTATCTTGTCAATATTTTGTAATTGCTAGCCTTCTTTGCTTTTTTCCATGTTGGAAATTTAATGTATGTAATGGGAATTCAATTCTACACTGTTGGAGGTTACGAGGTTGGAAAAGATTGTCAGTTTAATTTTTACTTGCTAATGTTAG
Organism: Laticauda laticaudata; assembly: GCA_004320025.1. Lineage (NCBI taxonomy): Eukaryota > Metazoa > Chordata > Lepidosauria > Squamata > Elapidae > Laticauda > Laticauda laticaudata. The sequence goes on from BHFT01063288.1 coordinate 14,511, forward strand.
TTGTATTAACTCATCTAATTTCATCTCAGTGGTAATAGTTCTATAGATACAACCTTCTAGATATTCTTCTAAACTACCTATTCTAAAACAAGGCTTGTCAACAAATCAGCTAACTAGGAAAATACTAGGTTACTTTTACCAAGAACAGTTTGGTAAAAATAAGGCAAGCAGAACTGAGATGCAGAACTCCAGAAGATCCCTAGAGGGCAGCAAAGAGAAGGGCCATTTGTATTTTTGCATGGCTGACTTATCTCTAAGCAAATTCTCTTATACTGATACTAATGATAATTGATTTTCCTCGAGTTTGAAATAATAGCAATCAATTTGTTTCTTGACTGATTTGCTGGTTCCAAATGTGGTCACTAAATGAGGACTACTTGTATCTTGGTTTAAAAATCTTCCCAGTCTTTTTTTCCCCCAAGCTGGCATTTTTCCAGAAATGTTGAGACCAAAGTAATCTGCCAGAATCACACTCTGTAGGTTAATGGGGGAAGACAGATTATAAAAAACTAAACTAAATTAATATTACTTTCTCATTGCAGATGACATAGGATAAATGACCATTTATCTAGTTAGTATGACTTATTCCAAGCTTATAAGTCATGGCAAGGGTGAGATTTTTTTCAGCCCATTGTGTTATCATGGCCAGACTTTCCTGGCTAACACTGGAAGACTTTTGTTCAATTCTTCAACTAGTCATGAAGCTCATTCTATGATCTTTCACAATATATTTGACAACTTTTCAGTATACTATACACATCAAGTTTATGATCACAGTAAAATGGGAGTTTTAGACAAAATGTGAGAGATAAATGAAATTATAGGTTAATTGTAACAGTTTATTAACCTAAGAACCATCAGTAATCCACTTTTTTTTTTTATAAATCATAGTTAGACTATAGGTCAGGAGAACATACAAGAGTACATAATCACTCTGAGCATATTTTTTCACCATTCAATCCAATGACTTACCATGTTCATTTTTGGAGAGTTATGTGCATTTCTTTTTTACATTGAAATAAGTGCACTTCAAAGTCCTTTAATTGGTATGAGGACATTGCTTATGTATAGTTTCAGGTGTTGCCCATACACTCTTTCAAATTAACTAAAAATAATGATTGTTTACTGGAAAAAAAAAAACAACCACTATAGAACACTATAAACCAGGGGTGTCAAATTGGATTTGTTTGAGGATCAGCACTGCAGTTCTCCTCCACAAGCTGGCTGGGGTGGGGGGAAGAGATGGGATGGACACCTCCTGCCAGTCAAAATGGGGTGCAGGGGCATGTGTGGCCCTCCCTGCGCCATTTTTTGGCCTGGACAGCCTTGCCCTGCTGTTTTGGATGACAGACTGCTGCAGGAGGTTGTCCAGGCTGAAAACAGGGGGGGGGGATGCGCCACCTGTGACTCATTTTAGCTGGCAGAGGCACCATGGGCCGGTCTTTTGCTATTTCCAGGCTAGCCCTGGGGGCCAGATTTCAACACCCTGTGGACCAGATCCGGCCCATGGGCCTTGAATTTGACACCCCTGCTAAGATTAGTGGCAGATCTGGGAGTTGAAATACACACAGTTCAACAGTTGCTCCAGACCCACTTAAAATGGCCAATAGTTAGAGATATGAGAGTTGTTGGTCAACAATATCTTTACAAAGTTCCCTATCTTCATGGTTCTTAATTGCACTGAGATTAAGTATTTTGCTCCTGTTCTTATTCTATCCTTATCATTGCTTTTCTGCCCCCAGTAGATTTTTCCTTCCTAATATTCTCTGAATATGAACTCTGCAGGTTCATAATTATCACCAAAATAAGCAAGCTAGGTAAGCAATGATTCACTGAAAGCCCTTTAAGATAGCACCCAAATGGTATGGGGAGGGAGAACAGCAGAGACCATTTGTTAAGTGAGTTTTGCCCCATTTTATGACCTTTCTTGCCACAGTTATTAACTTGGTTAAGTGAATCTGGCTTCCCCACTGACTTTTGTCAGAATATCGCAGATGTTCTGACCCCAGGACATTGTGACTGTGTCTGAATTTTGATCACATGACCATAGGGATGCTGCAATGTCTCAAAATTGACTGCAAGTCCTTTTTTTCAGTGGTGGTGTAACTTTGAACAGGCATTATATGAGGTCTAACTTGAGGATTACTTTCATGGAGATTGGAAATACAAACACCCTTCCTCTTTTCCTAAATTTTGGAGACATTCCCAGAATATCCAGATAGCATAGCCACCAAACAAGAGCATCATGTGATAATCCACAAAAAAGCCATTGTGGCAGTTAGAATGCAGTATTGCAGGCTACTTCTGCTGCCAATTGCCAGCAGTTCGATAGTTCAAATCTCACCAGGCTCAAGGTTGACTCAGCCTTCTATCCTTCCGAGGTGGGTAAAGTGAGGATCCAGATTGTTGGGGCCAATATGCGGACTCTGTAAACCGCTTAGAGGGGGCTGTGAAGCACTGTGAAGTGGTATATAAGTCTACGCGCTATTGCTCTTGTATGCTATCCTTCTCTGCCCACCCCACCCCCAAAGTGTTATTAGATGACATTAGAGGTGAAGTATGAACAGCTATGCCATTTTTGTTTGAGAAGACTACTGGAACCTACATCTATCGGGATTTGCTAGGTTTACACCACATCTCTTTTCCTTATTAGGAATATTAGTTTTCACTAACCTAGATGACTGACCTCTGGGAAGAACTATGTAACTATTATCGTTAGCTAAATGAGTTTCAAGGGGCATGATTATTCAGCGGTGAAGACGCTGAACTTGTCAGCTGGAAAGCAGACACCCCAGATTTGCAACCCAAGTGTCATGTGACGGGTGAGCTCCTATTACTCGCCTCAGCTCCTGCCAATCCAAAAGTTCGAAAGCATGGAAATGAGAGTAGATAAATAGGCACCACTTTGGCGGGAAAGATGCCGTGTTCTATATTTTCATTCCAGCCCCATGACAGAAAATGTCTCTCAGACAACCCAGGATCTCTTGGTTGAGAATCTGAGACAAGCACCGTCCCCGAGTCGCGGTCATGTCTGGACAGAGGAAAACCTTTAAACCTTAAAATGAGTTCCAAATCTGCCGAGTTTAATGGAAGATCTGGTGATGTCTCTTGAAGAAAGTAATGCGTCGAACCCTGTAGAATTAGCTTCAAATGAAGAATTTTCACAAGACCAAAACAAAAACCAAAATATTAACAAACTTCTAAAAAATGTTAAAAATAATCGAACCAAACTATTCATTGGGGAAAAAATTAGCCAAGTCTGATAATGATTAAAAAAATACTTGCATTTCACTGCTGATAACCATGACATCAAATGAAAGGGCCAATATTTCAGGTTAAAACAAGACAAAAAAAAAAAAAGGCAGAATATTTCTGAACTTGAGAGAACCATACGCACACTTCTGTTTGAAAATTTTTTATTCGTTTTCTTTTGCCTTAAAAAAGTTATCAGTGCAACATTTCAGAACATCCACGCCTCACCCACCAAACACTGAGCAGTAGTTAATTTTAATTAGGAAATACTGAGTTCTGAAGCCAGTGGGTTATCATTTTGCTATTTATTTCCTTCTCTCAAACTCTGAAAAAAGTCCTCTGTATAAATTAAACAAATTAAAAAAAAGGATGTTACTCTCAATCCTAGGTCATCATTACAGCCAACAGAATCGTAATAATGCATCTAAAATGTGTGTCCACAATATATCAAGGGATACATTTGGGAGGGGGAAAAAACACAAGGAAAAAAATATGACATTCTAGACTTGTTAAAAAGGATAATGGTCCCATATATTTATTAACAGGTTAGCAAAAAATAAACCAAAAAAACAAAAACAAAAAAATCCAATGGATTACAATATTTACATGTTATTCGAAAAATAAAGTAGTGATAAAAGCATGTCACAATCATTTCTTTTTTTTTTCTTTTTCATTTTTGGTAACCATTACAAACATCCAATCCAGGTATGGAACTGTTTAAATACATTTGATATGAGGCCAATTAAAAAGAAAACATTCAGACACAAAATGTTTATTTATACTTCTCCTTCCAATGTGTTTGTCTCATGACTTTCCCTCCCCCACCAAATAATTAAAACAAAAGGGGGGGGGAACAAAAACAAAACAAAACTGAAAGCCCACCCTCACAAACTTAAATCTGCAAAATTCAAAACATCATGCTTTTTTCAAGTAGCACTTCTTCCACAAATGTAATGGCAGCCATTTTTTTTTCTTTTCACCTCTTTTACACCATCCATCTGAGAATTTTTGTGTGGATATTGGCTTCTCGGCAGCTTCATCCCTTCCCCTTCCCTCAAAGGTAAAAAATAATAATAATAAAAAGGAAAAGAAAAAAGGGAGAAAAAAGGAAAAAGAAAAGAAAAGCAACCCAAAGAGACACATGCATTTCTAAAACTAGATTTCACTCAAGTACTTTCTACTTTTGGAAAGTAACCCCATTTATCAAGACCATTCTTCCCTGGGCCTGGACCTTCTGCTTCAGGTTCATGCAAGATATCCCAACATTTTTACATGGAAAAAGGAACTCAAAAACACAACTTCTATTCCTGTTTAGGCTCTGTTGTTCCCCCTCATGTGAAAAATGCGAGGTGGCACAATGATTTTTCTCTCTCCTTGAAGTCCATAAAATGTAGATCTCTAGGCTCCTAATATTGCAAAACTGGGTTACCTGAACTTTAGAACTATGTGGTTATCGATTCCCTCCCCCTCTGACCCTCCTTGTACCGAAACGAGACACCACATTAAAAAAAAAAAGGCAACCATTCTTAAGTAACCAAAATAATAACCAGTGAAAAATATTCAATTGGACGAGCAACAGAATGATTCTGAGGACTCTTGGATGGGTCCACAATCTGCATAGCTGTGCTGTAAGTTTGGTTCTTTAGTTAAAAGGGTTTTTTTGTTTTTGAGTTTCTTTAAAAAAGTTACCTTCTTTGATATCTCCACATGTTTAAAACTAAATAATAATAATCATCATCATCTATTCACAAGAACTACTTCTCCTTCCCAGCCCTATCTCATTGGTTGAGAGAGCAAAGGAGAAATGCGGGGTGGTGGTGGGGACATTACTTTACATGGAAAAAAAATTAATTGTGCTGTATTGTAATCCCTCAGGCTGAGCCAACGTAGACATGGGGCAAACAAGAACGGCACAGAGTCAATCACATGAGTCTTAAAAAAGAAAAAAACCCAACCAACCAAGCAACCCAACACCCTAAAATCATAGCTGAACGCTAACAAACAGCTTACCTGGAATAAAAGATGACAAGTCACAGACAGGTATCTAGGAATTCTCTCTTTTTTGTTTTGTTTTTTTACTAAAATAATTAAAAAAATCACAGTATTTTAAGAAATAAACCCCCCACAGGGATTTTTGAGCACAATTTTGTTTTTTGTTTTTTTTTTGTGTGTTTTTCTCTTTCTTTTAAAACTTTGTGGTTTTTCTTCCATTCACCATCTTGCCCAGCAGTCTGTCTTTCTATATATATTTAACCACAATGACAACAGGTAGTACTCACAAATGCAGAGATTTGTTTTGTGTTTTTTTTTTTCATTTTTAATTTCCCTTGGTTAATTCTGAGGTACTAGGAAACAGGTGACTGTTTTAAGCCAAAGCAGTCTTTAACTTTCTTTTCTTTTTCTTGGTNAAACTAGAAAAAAAAAAAAAAGAGTGCCCCAAAGATGGGCACGGAACTTTTGTCCCCTGCATTCTTCCATCCTTGAGACGCCTCTCTCGTCGAAAGGATCCCGAAGTCTCCAGCGGTGGAGCACAAAGGCAAAATAATGCAAGACACATCTGGGAATTCGATTCTCGCAAGTCCAAAGTTATGATCATGTAACTTCCCGTTGTCGAGATCCAGAAGAGTCGTGCGGGTGTCATGGAGCCATGGATCCCACCGTCCTCAATTAAATAAATTTAATCTATATACACACACACACCCATGCACGCCCGCACACACCCACACACACCCACACAGGTACCAGTGCTTTGAAAATAGATCATTCAGTCCTAAAAGCAGCTTTGATTCTTCCTTGTCCCCCTGCCCGCCCCCTCCCCATTCATCACTGTTCAAGTAGGTTGTCGGAAATCACACCAGTGCTCATTCACTTTTGACCTCTGCCATCTCTGGGAGTGATTTATTATCATCAGCAGCAGCAGTAGCAGCAGCAGCAGCAGTGACACAGATGGCAGCTTCGTTCTGGTGGGGAAAGTCCCCCAGTCTCTTCAGGCTGCTTTCCATTTCTTCTGCCAAGGGTACCTTAACCATCTCTTCCGCGTTCTCTTTGGCCTGGCTTTCGTCACTGATGACCCGGTTGGTTTCATTCATTGCCCTGGACATGGAGACAGAGGAAAGCTTTTTTTAAAAAAGGTGACAATTTGGGCATCCCAGGGACCTCTCGTCTCTTCTTGCTAGGACAGAGCCAACATGACTCAGAAAGTTGGAAGAGGACACCCACACCGGTCTTAGGAATAACTTAGCCAGATCAGATGGCCTCTGAGCCTAGGGATGAGATGATACCTTTGCACTACAAGTAGTCCTCGAATTACGACTCTAAGGGAGCATAATGCCCATTACGGTTGTAACGTTAATGAAACCGCTTTAAACAAAAATGAACTTTAAATGAACCCCATCCCTCCTGTTCCCATTGCCTTCATTGATTGAATGCATAGGTCATTAAGTGCTCATGAAATACCTCAGGGATGGGGAAAACCATGGGGAGCCAGTGCAGGAAAGGACCACCTGCCTCTGGCCACCCAAGGCCTCCCCATGACCACTGAGGTATCTCATATTCCCCTTCCCATCCCTTAGGGACACCTCAGTTGTGCACTTATCTTTCTAAGATCGGCAGAGCTCAGGGCTATGTGGCAGAAAAATGGCCTTCAGATGCAGGCGAAGTTGTTTTCTTTAGTTCTTGTGTTCTTCTGCCCCCTTTGGAAAAAGCTTGTCCCTCATACAATGGAGGCCTGCAGGGGTATGAGATCGCGCCCCTGAATGCTTCTGTCCCCTTTGCAAAAGCTTTTGGCGCAGAGGAGAGAGGCCTGCAGGGGGAGATCTTGTGCATCTGCAGGCTTCTTTCCTCCACATCAAAAAAACTTTTGTAAAGGAGGTGGAAGCCTTCGGGGGCGCAATCTTGTGCTCCTGCTGGCCTCTGTCGTCTGTGCAAAAAGCCTTTTGCAAAGGGGGCAGATGGGCATGTAAAACAGCTTTAACCAGCATCTGAGAAGATAGCCACTTTTCTGCCACACGGTCCTGAGCTCTGCAGATCTTTGAAAGGTAAGTGAGCAGATCAGAGACAGGGAGGAGCCGGTGGGCTAGCACACATCAGGACCAGTGCCTGTTAGGACCCTGAGGGAGGGGGAGAACAGGCAGGGGGCATGCATCTCTGCGTCTGGTTGAAAAAGTGAATGACTGCCATGGTGCTGCAATATCTGTAACTTTGGGACTGGTTTTGGGGGCAATGTTGTAACTTTAAACCATTGCTAAGTGAATTGTCATAACTCAAGGACTACCTGTGCAGGGCAAAATAAGGTGGGGGTTGTTTCTTACAAATGGTTAGCAAGCTCCCCCTTAAATCAGAGGAGAGGTAGAGGAACAAAGGCATCAAGAAGCATCTGTCTTCATGCACTCACTGACCTGGAGGAGCGTCGGGGACTAAAATATATAGATATTTGGTTCCCAAGGCTTCTGTGATTTTGTTTCCTTTTCCTTTTAATAAGGCTGACTAATTAGACTTTGCGAGATTATGGAGATCTGTGGGATTTAAAAGTAACTGCGCTGAAGAGAACCAATTTGGTATAGTGGGATTAAAATGCCCGTCAAGACCGGAAACTGGACACTATGAGTCCTAGTGCCACCATAGGCACAAGGCCAGCTATGTGATTCAGCGCCAGTTACACTGTCTCCTTGGCCAGGAGAAAATGTCAAAGCACTTCTAAAAAATTTTGACAGGAAAACTGCAGGGAGTCTAGGCAGTCACCAGGATCTGATTCAAAGGCAGCATTCTTTATGTGTGTGTGTATGTATATATATTTTCTTAAGTTTTCGTGGGTACTTACATGTATGGTATTCAGCTTTGTTTGCCTATTTTCCCACGCCATTATAGTTGTGCTTTTAAAGTTGTAGCAACGTTTCGGCAGAATCTCATCTGCCATCATCAGGCTCCTGTATTGTGAATTCTGTATTCTGTATTCTATATATAGAAGCCTGATGATGGCAGATGAGATTCTGCCAAAACGTTGCTACAACTTGAAAAGCACAACTACAATGACGTGGGATAATACCCGAACGAAGCTGAATACCGTACATACATATATACATACATACATCCATACACATACACATATATACATACATACACACATATATATACATACATAAAGAATGCTGCCTTTGAATCAGATCCTGGTGACTGCCTAGAGTCCCTGGGTTCATGGGTTAAGCATAAAATACAATCTGAGAGTTGCATGCTTTGGGGAGGGGTTGTGCCTGCATGTTGCCAACTATACAGTAGAAACAATTCCATTCTCGAGTATATCGTATATATCCAAACAATGTCCAAGATCCCCTGCCCCCAAATATAGAATACAGTCAAATATCTACTATACAATCCGCGTTGGGAATTACTATCTAGTTTAATGGATAAGAACATTTGAAAATGTTATCCTCCCAACGAAGGAGGATATTCAGAGGCAGATGAAAATATTATTAAGTCTGTAGGGAGAAATTACGACTTTTCTATCAAGACTGCTATGTATTTTAGTCTCACTTACATGCCATGTCTCAGTACATGCCGCTCCCATTCAGAACCTTCAGCAAATGTTCGCCCGCAAAATTCACAGGGGAAGCGTTTTTCAGGAGGACCGTTTTCTGAAAACCTCATGTCCCCTTGGAGGAAAAGAAGTGCACAGACATGTATCAATCTTAAGAATAAGCCACAGTTCTCTGAAGGAGGCAGAAGGCAGAAACAGAAAGATGTCTGAAAGTCCAATAGGAAAAAACACGTCATGAATTTCCCTCCTTGAAAGGACTTGTGAGAATATGGGAATCCAATATTTTTAGAGAGGGACATTTTCATTTGGCAAAGAATGTGAATATCTTGTGCTTCTCTTTGAGACATATATATTCATGAAATGAAATGTCACCCTTTCTCAAACCCAATTAAGCAAAATCTGGATTAGATAGATAAATAGATAGATAGATAGATAGATAGATAGATAGATAGATAGATAGATAGATAGATAGATAGATAGAGTCCAGATTTTGTTTAAAACCCCCATTGGGTTTAATAGGAGAGTGGCACCATTTCATTTCAGGAATAGAAAATTTCCGATTTACCAGTCTTGTCTCCCACTTTTTATACAAGTAGTCCTCAACTTACGACCACAATTGAGCCCAAAATTTCTGTTTCTAAGTGAGAAATTTGTTAAGTCAGTTTGGCCCCATTTTATGACTTTTCTTGCCACAAGTTGTTCAGCAAATCACTGCAGTTGTTAAACAAGTAACATGGTTCTTAAATGAATCTGGCTTCCCCATTGATTTTGCTTGCCAGAAGGTCACCAAAGGGGACCCCCGGACACGGCAATGGTCGTAAGCATGAAATAGTGGCCAAGCATCTGAGTTTTGATCACATGATCATGGGGAATGCTGCAAAGATTGTAACAGTGAAAACTGGTCATGTCACTCTTTTTGCCATTGTAACTGTTGTAATTTGAGGACTACCTATATCTACCGTGGTGCTTAACAGTGTCTGAACCCTTTTAAATTTTCAATATTTCTGTATAAATGGGATCTAAAATGTGACCTGTTCTCCACACAAGTCCTAAAAGTAGACACAGAGAACCCAATTAAACAAGCACACTTTCATTGACGATAATGACCCAAAGCTATATATTTGCATATGCATCACTTGTACATTACCAATCATACCTGTCTCATTGTTCATTAACCTCACTATCAAAGCTGACACCAGACAGGGCATAAAAAAGCTCAAAGAAATAGTGCAAGATCGGAAGATGTGAAGAGATCTGGACCATAGAATTGCCAAGAGCCAGACTCAACTCAATGGATATCCTCCTCTTCCTCCTCCTCCTCTTCTTCTTCCTCCTCCTCCAATAGCCTTGAAAATAATTATAGGTTCCAAAGGTATGGTTTTGCCACAGCTCAACTACTTTAACTATTGTTCACTACTTGTATGATTATTATTACAATTACTATCATGTTTCCCCCAAATAATACTCTGTCATATTTTTTTTGCCACCAAAAAAGGCACCACGTCTTATTTTCAGGGGGGATGTCATCCATGGACTCATCTCAGATACGCATGTCACCCCCAATTCCTTTTCGCTGTCAGAGGCCTACAGGAACTTTTTCTGTGGCCATCAAGACTTTCCTGAAGGCCTCTGCAGCCATCCTGAGTTCTGTTATCAGCTGCAAAGGCCTTCAGGAAAGCCTTGCTGGCTGCAGAAGAAATAGGCCGGCAAGGCAGGTGTCAGGGTGTGCAAGGCCTGGCTGCAACTGTCCAAATGCAAGTAGTAGGGCAGCTCCACTCCCCCCCCCCATCTTCACCCTAGCTTAATTTTCACCCGTGGATCCTGGAGTGGGTGGGGTTTTAATTAGGGCTTATTTTGGGGGTAGGGCTTATATTAGGTGCATGTGTAAAAATCAAGCTAGGACTTACTTTTGGGGTACTTCATATTTTGGGGGAAGCGCAGTACTATTGTTAGTAGCTGCCATATTCTATTACTTAACGATTTACAATTCTACTATTTAATTATTGTTAGCCAGTTATATAGTCCCTATATAAAATGACAATCCCAGAGGTTATGGGAGAATTATGGAGGATCTCCTAACTTCTAAGACTGTTATTTTATATAGATACTGTCAGTCTCTAACGATAATTCTTTCCACTTGTATGAATTGTTTTGTAAAGTATAAGGCATAGAAGATACAAAAATGCAGAAAATGCCCCATCTTTGCCTGGTTGACAGCAAATCAAATAAGCCAGCACTACTGGTTACTTGTGAATGAACCTATTGTTATAACAACAGAAGAGTCATTTAACAGAAATATGATTTTTAGAAGTTCATTGGGGCTAAATTTACTTGTTCTAGTGTTCCGTGAGCAAAATCTTCACTGGAAAGGAAGTAAAAATTCCTCTAAATACAGAGTAGAATTTTATTCCACTGAACTGGATGGCGATTGTGCCACAGGTCAGTGATAGATCAGAGCCACAGGTTTGCAGCCATATGATCTCCACCTATAGGGAAGGCATTCCTTGTAGAGTAACACTCAATGAAAGTATTTATTAATCTGAGAATGCCCTGCCAATCAACCCTTCGAGAGTAGACCAGCCAAATACTTCTCACTGATTCTATCGGGGGAAGCACTAATTATCGGCTTAAGCTTTGGCTGGATGTTGTTCTGCAGAACATAATGGAGCATTCCCAAGACCCTGAAATCACAGTGGACATTCACTTCTGGCTGAAAAACGGGAGACCAATGTGAACCAGAGAGCTTGTCTGCCAAACAAAAGATGAAATGTTTTCTCACAAAATTAAGACGATTGCCACACAGGCCATTAAAAATAATTACTTGGACTATCTTGCTTGATTTCTTTTCACTGAAAATGAGACAGTACCATCTGCTCTAAGCATTAATTCTGTAGTGGGGATTATCCTGAGTAAAAAGAAGAACAGAATGCCAATGTCTCTCGCTTCCCAGAGTCCTCTCAAAGTATATAATGAAAAACAGTCGGATTTTGCTTCATTTAACTGCTGATCTTTGCTTGCCTCATTTCCACTTCATATTATGCTATGCACACAACTCATGAGCCAACCTAACCCAGTTAAATTTACATCTTTTGCTTTCCTGTGTGATCTCATACATGTATATTGTATCCCCTTCTTTCTCTACAGTTTTGTTTTTTGTGGGGATGGCTGGGAGAAATATTGTCAAATTCTTCCCAAGACTTTTCCAAACACATAGATGTGTTTTTGTTTCAGTCTCTGAAATCCAATTTAAACTATCCTCAAACAGTTTTTTGTTTTAAAAAGACTTCTTGCTTTTTTGAGGTTATACTTTTTTTTAATTCCCCAAATGTCAATCTATCTGCTTCAGTTTGGGTCCTCCAAGCAAGCAAATACTTGGAGCGAAAGGCGAATGCCGTCTATAGTTTTACAGACTTTGCTGTCGAAAGGTAAATCATAGTAGATAAACTCCATCATTTAACAATTTATTTCTCCTAGGGTTCCCTGCAGGTTTCTGAAGGACCCAGTTCCGGAAAATCTTCATAAAATGTCCATAGCTCAAAGCTAGTAAGACAAAGGGGCTTTGTGTTTGAGGGTGCTTTGATTTTGGTGATCTCCATTTTTTGTTCTGGATGGGCTTGCCCTACCTCAGACAGATCCCCTGTGCAATTGGTGGGTTCCTCCTGGATTTGCAGCTTCTATTTGAAGAGCAGGTGGCAGTCATAACTTTGTGTTATGCTAACTGTTCTGGACTGTTGAGGTCTTTTTCATAGTCATGCCTTAGTCATCTCCTACTTGGATTACTGCTATGCGCTCTACAACAGGCTGTCCTTGATGAGTATTCAGAAGTTTTGCCTGGCACAAAATATAGCAGCACAGCCAGTTCTGGCTGCCAGTTGATCAGTATATGTGCTACCTGTGCATTAAGAGCTGTATTGCTATCAGGATGCTTTTGAGTGCAATTTAAGGTATTCTTCAGGCCTTTATGGATGGGCTGGACTACCTACCAGGTTATTTCTCTCTAGTGGTGTTTACCCATGTTGTGGGATCCAACAGAAAAGGCATATTCCAGGTCCTACCCATGATCTAATGCAAGGGTCTTCAAACTTGTTTGAAAAAGTTTAAGGCTTGTGGACTTCAACTTCCAGAATTCCTGAGCTAACGTAACTGGAGGAGGAATTCTGGTAGTTAAAGTCCACAAGCCTTAAAGCTGTCAAGTTTGAAGACCCCCCCCCCCCATCTAGTGCCATCTGATTTAGGAGCAAAGCCTTTTCTATCAAGGTGCCCATCCCCAGGAACATTGTTTCCCCACAGACTGAACTTGTCCCAACCTGGTTGGCTTTTTGCAAGGCATGGAGAACCTGGTTTTGTCGTCAAGACAGAAGATAGAGTGGGTGAACCATTTCATGATCACAGTTGTGCTAAATCAGTGTTCTTAATTACTATATTGTTTTATGCAATTTCTGCTGTTTTTAAATCTCTATTGCTTTTTGTTATGTTTTTATTAGATGCCCAGAGTTATGCATATGAGAAGCGGGGGGACGGGATGGACATATCAAAGAAAGAAAGGAATAAAAACTGAGACTTAAGTTTGTGGAGAACAGGTCCAACAACAGCTGTAAGTCAGACAAGCTAAGAATGGAATGTAGCAATACAAGGGAGATATTGTTACAGTTAATTATGATTCCCTTATGAACCAGCATATGTGAAATGCCAGCGAATTAGATTGTGGCTTCTCACTCACTGTCTGCCTGCCATTGGGAGGATCAAATTCACAATCAAAGATCAGTCGTACAGGAAATGGGCACATTTCAGGTGAAAAGAGGACATAAGTAATAAACAGCAAGTCCTCAAGACAACAGCCATGCCACCTTGTTTTGCCTTGTTTCTTCCCCCCCCCCCNTCCCCCCCCCCCCAAAAAAAAAGTTCACTTGGTATCAACGTAATCTTTATGGTGTTACACAAATACATTTTCCTTCTGGTCATGTGCATGGACTTAAAAATTCTTAAGAAAACCAATACTTTTGGGACAGTGAGTGCTTATGCCCATCGGCAGTTCCTTTTTGTTGAAAAATTAATACTACAGAGGATCACACCCATGAGTTAAGCTTCAAAGAGGTTAATGTTCAATTATACTCCTCAAATCTGAGATCTATTTATCTGGGGATCTGTTATACCTGGATAGTTGCAAAAAAAGAAACAAACCAAACCCATGGTGATATATTCGTGGAATGATGAACAGACTGTAAAGGTTTCCTGAACAAACTGTCCTTTGGACAGGCTCCTGTTTGGAGGAAAGGCAAGTCAGTTTGTATCTTAACATGACTGGAAGCTTTCAAAATGCTTCTCCCTGGAACTGCTGGATGGAGAATTAAGCAAGACAACCACAACACTGACCTCTCTCTTCTGTCTCGGGGCTCATCTCCTCATCTTTTTCTTCCTCATCACTGCTGGAGCTCTCCTCTTTTCCTTTCATTTGCTCCAACTGATCTAAGTTAACCCGTCCAACCAGCTCAAAATTGCGACTCACCTTTGGGGAAGAAAACAATACAGCATATTTGCAAAAAATGGCACTGTGAATGCTTCTCTTTTAAAGTGGCTGCTTGTATTTCCTGGGAGTAGGACTCTCCTCGAAGGAATGGAGAGTCCAAACAACTGTATAATAGCCAGGTATGGAAACAACAGGTTGAAAACAACTGTGATAACACTATGCATGCTTGAAATTTCATAGACCAATACTCTTCTCACTATTTCACAACAGGGAATTTGCTCCATAGGAACAAAGCAAAGTTGAATATCTGAAAAGGGTTAAGTAACAGAGACAGATGATTTCTTCTGGCAAGGCTTACATTTTCCCTTATTTGAAGAAAGATGAAAGTGCTGATGAAAGAAAAGGCAGAGAAAGGAGAAACAATGCCCTCTGGAACAATCTGCTCTCAAGATAGCATTGGCCTGGGACCCTGTTGGCCTTTAGAAAGGCAATTTAAAAAAAAGTGCTTTCTCTTCAGGGCGGGAAAATTGGGTTTTTTGTCTGGAGCAAGATATGAATGCAAGTTTCTGGTTGCCTATTACTCTCTTAGAAGTTAATTGAAATCATTCATCTTGTTTTGATTTGGGACACTATTGTACGCCATCGAGAGTTGCAAAGTTGAGCAGCTCTATACATTCTATAACAGGGGTCCCCAAACTTGGCAACTTTAAAGCTTGTGGACTTCAATCCCCAGAATTCTGGGAGTTGAAGACACAAGTCTTAAAGTTGCCAAGTTTGAAGACCTCTGTTCTATAAACCCAAGAAAACGCCGCTGATAACTTTCTATAGGGTGGAGCAGGAAGCGGACACATCCATTCTGAACTTCCAAGTCCCAGCACAGTCGAGCAACAGAACATACTGAGAGCTTAATTGGACCTCCCTACATTGATTAATTGGTTGATTAATTAAAGGCTGTGTATAATGACTGGATTTCCAGGGAGGCTTGTTATTTCTCATGCAACCAACACCTCCACCTCTTACAATGTTGCTGACTCGTCACCCAGTACAGCCATCATGGGAAGGAATGGTGAAAACCTGGGGCCCTGCACAATACCTTAGAGATACAACTTAGAGATACAACTATAGGGAACCAAAGATGGAAGCCTTCAATTGACTCACTTCTGGCAGGGGGGAAAAATAAACTGTTTTGACCAGCTTGAGATAACATAGACACCATCCTTTGTTCCATATATTTAATTGAGCAGATTGTATCACCATTACTAAGGCATCTGATAGGAATAAATATGGTCCTCTGTACAATTAAATTTGCAAGGGGGTCTTTCGCTGCATGCTTCATAACACAACTCAATTTATACAACGTTGTCACTCTTTGGGATGAGACACCTGCTAACAAAACATTGGCAGGACAGCTTGGGAAAGGGTGGTGAATACAGAACACCTTCCTAATGTCATGTATCATGTTACCATCTGGAATATTGTGTTTCACTTTGCATCTCAATGAGTACACAATTAAACAAATCTGTGCAGAGACCTTTATTACTGCCTGCTGCTTGCAGTCTATCCCAACAGCCCATCTTCAGAGGCAGAAAGCTTCTGAAAAGAAGAGGTCCCATCTTCTCATCTGATGAATTGTAGGGGGTGAGATTTTAGGCTGTACCGCCTTTTGCCATTTCTAACCATTTCAAACAGCCCTTTTAGCTAAAGTTCCTGGAAGCTCATCACCCTGAACCAGATGTGAAGCGATGAAGTCGGTAGCTTGTACTGTTAAACATAAAGAGTGAAGCTGACACTCAACACAGTCAGCACTGGAATCTGTTTCTTTATACTAGAAACAGGCACACAGTCAAGTTAAGGCAATGGTTTTCCATCCATTTTATTACAGCAGCTCAATATAGAAGGGCAGGTGTTTTTTATTTGTTTGTTGTGTTTCTGGAGTTGCTGCCTTAAAAGTACTGATAATCAGAAAACAGTGATTGATTTATGCTAATCTATTTTCTGCCACACGCTAACAGCAGGTTTACTGTCTGGGTATAAAGATCCACTTCCAACAGAGAGTAGATTCACTCCCAATTAATATTATTATTATTATTATTTTTAGAGAAGTGAAACATTTTCTTGGAGGGGGGCAAAGGCAAAGAGGAAAAGGAGTTCAACAAGCTGTTGAATCAGTTCGCATGCTACTGGAGTATAAATACAGAAAACCAAGCTGAGGGGCATGGAATGAGGTCTCCACAGTGCAATATTTAATGGCAGGTTATACTTCTTTTGCCTGATAATGATTGATCGATTTTCCTCTTTGCATTTACCTCTAACACCATTTTAAAGGCCCAGAGCCCAAGGTCTGCACACTGTGATAAACATTCCCTTAATTATGGAAAAATGTGTTCGATTCATTAGGTGCATATTGAAAAAAAACCGAGTTCCTTTAGAAGAGGCTGGCCAGCTGACATCTCAAGGTAGGTGAGAGCCCCCCCCTTTTCCTCCCCCCCCGGGGTCAAAAGGCCTGGGCCTCAGCGAGCAGAAACCACCACTCACCTTATGTTCATCGCGAAGGTGAGCATCGAGCTCATCTGTGTGCTTGGTCTCGTAGTAGCAGAGTTGGCATTTGTAAGGTCTCAGCTCATTGTGCTTCTCTATGTGTTGCTGTAGACTCTCATCGCTGGAACAGGTGAAGGTGCACTTGTCACAGCGGAAAACGACTCCCTGTAAATATTTGGACAGCTTGGAACGGCAAACTTCTATGGGAACCACTCGTTCTTCTATTGGGGCGAAAAAAAGATGATAAGGAGAAAGGATCATTAACAAGGAGAGTTATTTCTGCTATTTCTCCAGATGCCTAGGGATGGTCACTTCGGTTTATTTTTCTAGTACAGGTAGTCCTCCGCTTACAACCATTCATTTAGGGACCATTCAAAGTCACAACAGCACCCCCCCCCAAAAAAAATGTGACTCATGATCATGTTGCAGCGTCCCGGGTTATGGGATCGCCTTTTTGCGACCTTCTAACAAAGCAAAGTCAACAGGGAAGGCAGATTCACATAATGACCAAGTTACTAGCTTAAGAATTGCACTGATTCGCTTAACAACTGTGTCAGGAAAGGTTGTGAAATGGGGCAAAACTCACTTAACTGTCTTCCTTAGCAACAGAAATTTTGGGCTCAGTTGCAGTTGTAAATCAAGCACTATCTGTGATGAGCCACTGGGGTGGCGCAGTGGTTAGACTGCAGTACTGCAGACCGCTTCTGCTGACTGCCAGCTGCCTGCAATTTGGCAGTTCGAATCTCACCAGGCTCAAGGTTGACTCAGCCTTCCATCCTTCCGAGGTGGGTAAAATGAGGACCCAGATTGTTGGGGGCCATATATTCACTCTCTGTAAACCGCTTATAGAGGGCTGGAAAGCAGAGAATTGAGACAGAAAATGGGTGATAGGCAGCTATTGCTATTGTCATTAAAATGCTGCCGTTTGCCCATTTTTTGTCTCAATTCTCATCAGAGCCATACAAATTAGGAACATGGTTCTAGTTTTGCAAATATGGCCAGACTGTGACCTTGGGAGTAAATTTCACTCAATTCATTCATTATTTTTGAGTGCATACACAGCAGCTTATCCAGTTAGGTACTGAATCATAAAGCCAATTCATTCATGATAGATGGAATAGGTAATGCAAAGGCTGTTCACTTCTTTTTTTCGTTCTAGCCATGATTCCCCAAAGACGGTCCTGAAAAATGGGAAGTGTTTTCCAAATGCTGCTCTGGCATATTCCATTTGCTTAAAAAAAAAAAAAAGGATGGAACGCAACAGGGCAAAGTGGAACAATAAACATATTAACTGGCTACACTGGACTTCAAAATTGTTGTAGGAGGACATTTTTATTTCTATTGGAAGTTACTGCAAGCCTGAACATTCCTCGACAGAAGGACTTGAAATTGGATGCTAGTGCATAGTAGCTGAATCAGAAATAATAAAATTTGACTTGATTACAATATAAGCAACAGCTTTTCTCCAAAACAGATGCTTGTTTAGCAATGTTAAGACTTTATATTGTCGATTATTGTTGCAATGAGTGGTTGCTGTGGAGCTTTTTTGGGGGGGGGGTTGACAGCATAAAATGGTGTTCTAATCAAATTTGCCACTTTGTTTTTTGGATCCCATTGGTCTTTGATCAGTCTCTTAATAGCTTTTCTCCCTCTACTTCTTCATCTGTGTATATTTGCCAACTGAAGAGAAGCCTTTCAGGGATATGATGAAATGCCTTGTTGTTATTAAGGTGTTTCTCAAAAATCCCCATTGTAAGATTAAGAGCAACTCCTTAGAACGAGCTTCGAAAGAACCAGCATGCAGGAAGACCCGGTGATGACCTGGGGCAAGGCACAGAGGCAACACAGTCAGTTGATAGTTTAAAACGCCCCTTTATTGCTTCAACTTTCCCTCAAAACGCTCCCACACAGGTCCCAGAGCAAAGAGCTCTCTCTCTCTCTCTCTCACACACACACATCACACACAGACTCTTCCAGTAGCTTCTGGCTGCAAGTAGTCCAGCAAAATGCTGTTAGCACAATAGCTTCAAGGCAAGAAGTCCAGTAGGTCAAGAGAACCAGTCAAGGAATCCAACGAAACAAAGGAGCAAGACTCCAGACATTGGCAACAGCACACCAAACTCCACAAATTCAGTGTTTTAGGCATCCAGAAAGTATCCATGATATGAATCACTCCGAGACATATCTCTCCGAGGTTGAATTTATTAGAAACAGATCTAGCATGTCAAAGACAATTTCCCAAGTGAAATTATTTTCGCGCCTTACACGGAATCCAGCTTCTCTCCTCCCTTGTCTCCTCCCACTTCTACACTTCATAAATCACGAGCATCAATTAACTGCCACTGGAATTACTTAATACGACATACAGAATAACCTTGAACTTTTCAATTCCTTCAACTCTCTAAAAGGAAAAAAAAATGTGGCAGCTGAATTTTAAAGCTGACACAGTGCTTGTTCCAACAAACACCCATCCCCACAGTGTCTCCTTAAGTCTCAGTCCCCGGGCATGCTTTGTAAAGAGGGGCGGAGTCATTAGGTCAGCCTGTGCTGTTCCCGCCTTATCTCCACTCTCCGCGCTCAGGGATCAGAAGGGGGTCTGTCCTTGCTCATTGCCTGAGCTTCATTGCTCATCTCCACTGCCTACGCTCTCTTCCCCCCTCCCTTGGTCGTCCTGCTCCTGTTCTTCCCTGCTGGCAAGCCATCCCAAACCCGAGAGACCCAGAGCTGCCTCATACTGCTTCTCCCTGAGTTTCTCCAAAGTCAACGAGACCACCCCCTCAACTTTAATCTGCCCTATCTCTGGCTCGTCCTCCTCCATGGACAAGCTCCAACAGGGCCATGACAGACCCTTTGAAACCTACAAACTTCATGCAACACCCAGCAGAACTTTCCTTTCCTTTCTTCTTTCATGGAAGGATTGGGGAGGGGGGCAGAGAAAATACACAGCAAATAATTCTTGTGGCCTATTTGCAAGAACATGCATCTGTTTCTAAGGTTCTTGATATAAATGGTAATAATGTGTGTGCAATTCCTAAGTTTAAATAAAGGCATTTCCTACAATGGAAAAAAATTGTGTGCTTTCATAAGTTTAAATTGTGCTGCTTCTTTGGAAGAACTAAAGTCTAAACTACTAGAAAAACGATTAAAACTATGGAGGTGGCAAGAATGGTTAAGGCACCAGACTACAAAGTGGAAGACTATGAATTCTAGTCATGAAAGGCAGCTGGGTGATCTTGGGCTAGTCACTCTCTCTCAGCCCAACTCATCTCCCGGGATTGTTATTGTGAAGAATGTAGGAAGAAGTAGTTGTATTAGATATGTTTACCACCTTGAGTGATTTGTAAAAATAATAAAGGCAGGATACAAACAAACAAACTCTAAGAAAATCATTGGGATAAAATGTACAAGTAAACAAGTAAATAAATACAGGTAGTCCTTGACTTAAGACTACAATTAGAAATGGAAAATTCATCATTAAGTGGCGCAATCGTTAAGCAAGACATCGCATGATCGTGACTTGCAACCCTCCCTTCCTGCTTCCTCATTGGCTTTGCTTGTTGGAAGCTGTCTGGGAAGCCCGCAAATGGTAATCATGTGACTGTGGGAATGTTGCAACAATCATAAGAACTGGCTTTCAACACTATCGTAACTTCAAATGGTCACTAAACAAATGATTGTAAGTCGAGGACAACCTGTAAGCAAGCAAGCTACCATGCATGCCCAGTAGCAAAGAGGAAGAATGATCTTCCTCTTTTGAAAGAAGTCAAACAAATAAGCTATTCGTGGGTCATGTCCACGGATGGGATTCTAATTTTTTTAACAATCAGTTCTGTGGGTGTGGCTAGGTAGGCATGGTCATGTGAATGGGCAGGCGTGGCTTATTTTCTGGCAGCAAACCCCCCTCCCCCGGCACTCCATTTTTTATTTTTTTGGCTCCTGGGCCTCAGGGAAGCCTCCTGGGCAAAGCAGTAAGACAGAGAGGGGGATCCCAGCACAGTTGATCGTCAGAACAGCTGATTGTCCGGAGGAGGAAAAAAAAACAAATACCTTAAGGAGTGACTGGGCAGGGGAGAATGCAATCATCTGTCGGGCATGCGTGCGATGTCACACATGTGCGATAAGGGCTGACTGGGTGGGGAGGGGAGGGGCCCGCCAGGGGTACGATTTGCTGGTTCTGCGCAAAATTGTAACAACCGGTTCTATAGAACCTGTCCGAACCGGTAGAATCCCACACCTGGGATTCACAGCCCCAAATAATGTGGAAGTTTATGTTCAGTCAACAGCTCTTTATCGACAAATGTCACATCTCAAGGTACCATCTCCTATGGAACCATGGCAGCTATGTAGGTTATTAATTATCTGAGAAGTAGCCTACAAGAAAAGCTTAAACAAAGTAATTGTTAGCTGCCACTTTAAGCTTGCTTGTGCCTCGCTACCATGGTGATAGTCTGCCATGAACACTGAGGAGGGTAGTTGTGAGGGAAAAAATGAAAATGAATGCTTAGGGAAAATGAAAGTAACTGCTGTATCTCCCTGAGAAGCTGCCTCAAGGTCACCCGACTGGGAGAAGAAGACAGCTGCATACCAGCTGACCGTTCTGAAAACACTTTGCATGAACCTGATTGGTCATGGAGGGGTGGTAAGTGATGGGAGGGAGGAATAAGTTGAACTGAGGGATTTTGGCGCATGATTCTCAGTTCCAGCTATGCATTACTGCACTACATTTGACTTCTAATAAAAGTATACCTTTCTCTAAAAATGGAGCCAAGGATCGTTTCTATTTAGATGTTTAAGTGGTGGTAGGTCTGACAGTAACTTTAATTCAAAAGCCAGATCAAACATTTACTGGGCAGATAAGTATTTGGTTTGCCTTGTCAAAGCACCTCACGTCATGGGTGACCCAAGCACTCATTTTCCCTTTCTTCCCATTAAGAACAGTCTGAGTCAGGGCATGATATAAGTGCATCACACAATGTATTTCCTGTGCACAGAACAGGAAAGGATGGCATGCCTTCCTCCTCCTTGCTACAATGAAAGCAGAAATCACTCTGAAGCCATCTGAACTTAATGGCCAGTTCTTTAATCACAGAGATCTTAGCTCATCATCAAATTCACCTTTCTTTTCAAATTGTGGTCTGGGGAATCTGAATTTCTTATTTGCTGCTTATACCTACAGAGGAATTGTTTCTGTGAATTTAAAAGAAAAACTGTATTAATAAGATTCCAATGGTAAATATATAGTTGCACAAGCAGGGTACCTGTGCTTCCTGATGAAACTATTCTGATGGGGCAAGTTTTGGGGAGGAAAATAAGAGGAAAAAAAATGTGCCTCTGTCTACCAGTATCTATCAGTATTCATCAGGCTAGCGTCCTGTCAATGTATGAGAGAGTTCAGGGCTGCTTGGAAACTGAAACAGTATTTTCTGTGTGAGCAAGAAAGAGACAGCAAGGAGCCTAGGTGTGGCTTAGCTCAACTGTTCTGTACGGAAACTGCTTGGTGTTGTGAAACTAAAACTGAAACTGAACCTTCTCTCCTCTGCTTGTGTTTTGCTTTTGGAACAGATTTCTTTTCAGGTGGGTAGGGGAAGTAGATCTCCTTTGCATCAGAGTGTGTTAATAATAATATACAAAATACTAATGCTCTGATGATCATTTCGAAAAATCCTTTCTTAGTGAGCCAAGAGGAACATATGTGCCAAATTTCAAGTTTATAGGCTTTACGGTTCTGGAAATTTTGTGACGAAGCATATGTGGTATTTCGCTTTTATATATACATATAGATTTGCCTTGAATAATGCTGAAATTATTATCGCTCTCTAATCTTTGGAAAATCAAAGCCCTGATACTCTGCATTTACTGTCCTGATATTTTTTAAAAAAGGAAGTAAAAGCAGGCGAGGGAGAAAAACAGTCCTCATACTTTTAAATAATTATCATTTTATTCTGCTGACCAAAGTGAAAAAATGATTCAAGATATTCATTTAAAAAAAAAAAATTAAAGGCCTCTGGCATATATTATTTGGTAAACTGCAAGGAGCACTGGAAAAAATGTCAGGACATTTATTGAAAGCCTGCATGAAAATTTGATTTATTAGAAGGTGCTAGCTAATTACATTATGTGGACTAAATGAGAAAGCGTTAACCTTTGGCTGAGATTTAGCATTTCAATCGCCCTGAGAATAAAGGTGCCAAAGGCTTCAAGAGAACTAGTTGTTAGGAAAAACAAGGTCGTTTACAAGTCAGAAGTAATTCCTTAACTACCACCACAACCATGCAACAACTACTTTAAAAATCACCCTGCAAATCTTTGTAAAGTACACAGAATCCCTGTTCCACTAGGCTTGTATGAGGTTAGTTGAAATCCTGCTTAGGATGGTGTTCCAGTTGAATGACTGAATCAAGCAGCTTGGAACTGGCTTAGGCAGATTGATAACATCCTGTTTAATGAGAAACTGTCAGTAACACAAGGATACTTAACTCTGGCTATATAGAAAATTCCACATGGTATCTTAATTGGATCTGAATGGAAACAGAATGTATGCATTTTAATCTGAACTCTACCTACTAAGTTTTTCTAGCACATATCTAAACTTGTTATTTCTGATTTCCACTGGAATAGAATAGATTTCCTCTTATTCTGAAACCAAGAAAGAAAGCACAACATGGCCTTCAGTTGCTGTGGCCATTTTTTCCCTTCTCCCTACTTGCAAAACTTCTTTGAGTTTAGAAATCCTGGGAGATTACCTAATACATGTGATTGTGGGTGAAAATGCCTAAATCTCAGAAGATTCCAAAAAAAAAGAAAAGAAAAGAAAGAAATAGGCCAAAAAAAGCAAAATATTTTCAAAAACCTCAGAATTCGAGTTAGCTATCTTCAGCTTTACTCGTTTGGAAAGAATTGGCATCCAGAGTTGTAAGGTCCCTACATTTAAGTATGATGGCATCAACATTATACTAGAAAATAATGTTGCATATTACTCTGTATAAATTAGCACTGGATGTTATTTTGGATAGCCTGCTTGGTTTTCATCCCAAGTACAAAAGGATATTTTTTCAGGAATTTTTACGCTACAAAGGGAAACAGTATGCTATCCTTCTCAGTGCTGCAAAAGTGCACCTGCCTCTAGCTCATCATCTAGAATGCTAGGTCCTGATCCTCTAGTGCTAATATAGCCGTACCATATAGAACACAACTGCTTCCATCTAAAGACTTACTGTACTTAGTTTAAAATATCCTTAATTGATATATTTTTAAATTCCGATGACATTGACTAAATAATTGCCAAGGCCAAGTGAAACCTAGCACAATTTCTGCTTTTCAATATTGCATTGATTTCATTCTACATCTAATTTTAAAATGTTTATGACTTGCTTAACTCCCTAGAGCAGGGGTTAAGGGAAACCCAATTTCATTGAAGGCCACATCAGGGTTGTGTTTGATCTTGGGGGGCGTAGACAGGGTGGTAATGGCCAGCTCTCCACATCACTTGGCCAGCCTGGACTCTGTTTTTGGCCACAATGTCCTCCTGCACCCTCTGCCAGCAAAAATGGAGCGGGGGGGGGGGNNAAATGGAGGGGGGGGGGGGGAGGGGGCTGTGTGAGGTCTGAAAACAGCCTCTGAAGGCCACACACGGCCCTCATAATCCTGAGTTCTGTTTTCGCTGGCAGAGGCACTGCAGGCCGGTCCTTCACTGTTTCCAGGGCAGCCCTGTGGGCCAGATCTAAGCACCCTGTGGGCCAAATTCAGCCCACGAGCCTTGAGTTTGACACCCCTGCCCTAGAGCCTTGAGAGTGGAAAAATATATGAATGAATGAATGAATTAATTAATAAAAATATTTATGAATAAATAAAAACTCTTTCTGCAACCATGCATCTATTTAAACAATGGGAGAAATTGATTGCATCTCCAAAACAGGAAGGAGGACCTTAAGATGAGGATTACAAGGAAGCCTTGATGCAGGCAAATAAGTTCCCTTCAGCAGGTCAATATATCCTTTGCTACTCTTGTTTCAGGAAGATGAATAATATTTTTTAGCTAAAACATTCATAATCCATGAAAGGGGAAAAAACAGGATTTATTTCAGACCTCTGTCCCTTTGAGTCAAAGGTGACTCTTGGCCAATGCTTAGACGAGCCCATTATGTTTTCTTGACAATAATTTTGGAAGTGGTTTGCTGTTGCCTTTTTCTGAAAGCTGGGAGTGTGTCCAAGTCGCTCAGTTAACATCATATCTAAAGCAAGACTGGAACATTTCAATCTCTTTGTTACTAGTCTGAGGCCTTTCAGTTCTACACCAAATTGGCTCTTATTCCAGTCACACATATTTGTAACTTGGGAATTATTTAAGCAGCCTCTATCCTTCGTAGTAACAGCAGAAATGAAACCTAGAATGCAACAAGATCTGCTTTTCAGAGAGCATTAACACAAAACCCACATGGGTTCTAATTCATATTCCTATTTTCGCCCTTCCTCCAAATCCCACTCTTAAATCTTCAAAAGCCTTTTTGCAAGCTTGGGAGACCAATAGGATCAGGCTATATGGCCCTGTAACTCCCATAGATCTAAAGCTCAACTGAGACAGCAACGGTTTTCTTCACTTCAGCTTCAGGATTCTGTTAGATGGATCTGAACACCAAAGATATTCCCCCTTTTTGGGATGCTATCAAAAGGGCAACTGTGAAAGTCATTAATCTGCTCTTCCACTACTTTCAGAGACAATGACTACAGAAGCAGCTCTGGCTTTTCTGCCTCCCCCGTTCAAATTCTCAGAAGCAACAGAAGCTTACAAAGAAGTGGCAAGCCACCGTGTAAGTTGTGACACAAACACAAGAGAGGAAAAATATCTCCTCCCGGAGAGATGGCACATGCTACTCATTGCTTCGTTGCCACTACCCTGCTGAGGAACGCTACTCAGCATGCAGTAAGGCAAAATTCCACCCCAACACATGGGTATGTGGTTTCGATAGCCAACAGACCATCTCAAAGCATCAAGGCTGATAACTATGGGCAAGGTTCCCAGCCAAAAGGACTCTAAGCAG
This sequence comes from Laticauda laticaudata, assembly GCA_004320025.1. Classification (NCBI taxonomy): domain Eukaryota; kingdom Metazoa; phylum Chordata; class Lepidosauria; order Squamata; family Elapidae; genus Laticauda; species Laticauda laticaudata. The sequence goes on from BHFT01063288.1 coordinate 40,339, forward strand.
CTGTCTTTTCAGAGCATATAAATCTGCAGCCAAGAGAATCAGATATTATTTTGCTTTTTCAGCAGGCTAAATGCTTTCCAGTACTATAAAGACTAGGTAAGATCGGATGCCAGGCACAGAAAGACATCCAAGGCCTAAAGTGATATATGGAAACAGGACCCGTGAGCATTTTTATGATAGGCACACATCTACAGAGCTTGTAATGACAGTCTTCATCGTGAGTACAAATGAGGAAAGCATTGAGTTGTGGATGGCAGCAAATCAGCACACTTCTTGGTGCCTAGGAGAATACAAGAATTGCATTCATATTTCTATATATCACATGAATGAGCAGGCTTTTGAAGGCTGGTAGCCACAACGGACAGGCCAGGGCCTTCTTTCATGTCAAGACTTCCAATGAGGGTTTTTGGAAGCTTAACCGCTTTTAAGGCCACACCTGGAACACTGTATCCAGTTTTGGTCACCACATTACAAAAAAGATGTTGAGACTTTGGAAAAAGGTCAAAGAAGAGCAACTTAAGATGATTAAAGGTCTGGAGATAAAACGTAAGAAGAAAGGTTGCAGGATTTGGGTTAAGCTATTCTAGAGAAAAGAACTAGGGGTGTTCTGACCCAAACCTGGTTCCAAGAAAGCAAACACAGGACAAAGGCAGCAATATAATCTGTTTAAGTTTCAGCTAAGAATCCTGTTTCTTCACAGATAAAAGGTTGCTTCCAACTAATTAGCTGCAACAAGAAAGAGCCTTGCCAGGTTTTTTCAAGTCTGACAAAAAACAACAGATAAGAAATAGTTTACAAGAGTCTTCAAATATCAACTGTAATGTCCATGAGGCTG
>BHFT01063290.1:0-10388 GCA_004320025.1 Laticauda laticaudata
CGCAGTTTCGGCCAAACCGTTCCGTTTTACTAACTCCTTTTGAATAAAGACTTTCGTTGTTGGAACCCGGTCTACCTTGTGTTTTTCCGAACAAAACAATCAAAGTTACAGCGGTGCTGAAAAAAGGGACTTGTGGCTGTTTTGCGGGCTTACAACCTTTGCAAGATCCTCAGAGTCATGTCATCAAAGTTCAACTGCTTGGCAACTGACTTGTTATTTATGATAACTGCACTGTCCAGAAGTGATGTGAACACTTATAATCTTCTGATAAGCAAAGACAATGGGGAAGCCAGATTCACTTGACAGCTGCGTTACTGACTTAACAACTGCCACAGTTCACTTCAAACAGTGGCAAGAAGAGTTGTAAAATGGGGGGAAACTCACTTAACAACTGGTCTCACTTAGCAATGGAAATTTTGGGCTCAGTTGTGGTTGTAAGTTGAGGACTTCCTGTACCCTGACTATCATAATTAGACTTAGGAATTTAATCAGGACCATCAGTTGTCCATATAATACCACAGCATGATAACATTGTTTCAAGACCTGGATTCACAATTGATTCTCTAGCAAAGATTCAAAGAGCATAGTGAGGGAGGAGTAACAGACTAATGCATAGGTAGTGAGTAAACAACAATTGGATAACTTCACATTACATTCTAAACTGAATAATCCAAACCATCGGGATTTAGCATTTCCTGTGAACCTGCATAGATTATTATTCAGATAGATTATTATTATTCCACAGAGGAATTATTGAATCTATCATCTGCACCTCTATAACTGTCTGGTTTGGTTCTGCAACCCAACAGGACAGACCAGATTTCAGAGGATAACTAGGAATGCAGAAAAAAACAATTACTACCCACCTGCCTTCAATTGAGGACCTGTATGCTGCACAAATCAAAAAGAGGGCTGTGAAAATATTTACAGATCCCTCACATCCGAACCCCTCACATCCTGTTTCAACTCCTTCCCTCAAAAGGAACTATAGAGCACTGCACACCAGAACAACTGGTCACAAGGATAGTTTCTTCCCGAAAGCCATCGCTCTGCTGAACAAATACATTCCCTCAAACACTGTTCAAACTATTTAGCAAAATATGCACTAACTATTACTCTTAATCTTCTCATTCACTCATAATCACGCCATCCCCTCCCACTTGTGATTGTAGGACTGTAACTTTGTTGGCTTGTATCCTGAGGATTTATATTGACTGTTTCCTAGTATGATTTGATTGTTGTTGTACCCTATGACTATCATTAAGTGTTTGTACATTATGATTTCTTGATTCTTACAGCGCCTGTCCCACTGCACTTACGGATGCAAAGAGGATGTAAAACTTTAAAAAAAAGCTTGCCAATCCATTGGAAAACGCTATGCACCGTTGTGTACTCATTGCATAACATGTTTCATACACTCTATCCGTCGAGGATCCGTCCACTGCGATTTCATCTGTGCAATAAGTTTTGAGCTGCACAAAACTTTGTGAACGGATGAACTTTCCGCCGTGTACGATGTAAATCCGCGACATATACGAACAACAAATGTTCTATGTCCGTTTATCATCTGTTAAACGTCCTCTGTATCCTCTCTGCATCCTCTGGGCATCCTCACAACTCACATCCGGCTGGCAGCTGAAAAACGGAAAGAGGGAGGAAAGAAAAGGTACACAGAATGTCTATACATCGTTAGTAGCACGGAAATAGAAAGGATGCGTTTGCATCTGATATAACATCCACGCGGCATCACCTTTCCTTTAGGAGTACGTGATGCGTCCGCGTTCCATCCGTTGTCATCCGCTAGGCTTCCTATGAATATCCGTTAAACATCCCCGCTACATACTACCCACGTCCTTACTTTTCCATTCTGTTTATGCAAATTTTCACCACTTTTTGAAGCAGATGACAATGGATGGAGCCACCCCGAAATTTTGCTCATCCGCTGTGTCCTTTATGCATACGTTTTGCGTCCATCGGCCAGTGGGACCGAGCCTTGAACGAGTGTATCTTTTTTTTATGTGTACTGAGAGTATTTACACCAAGACAAATTATTTGTGTATCCAATCACAGTTGACCAATAAAAGTATTCTATTCTATTCCCACAGTTTGTTTCAAAAATAATATGCTTTCAATACTTCATATTGGGATCTTTGTAAATCCATAAGGATCCATTTAGATCTGATCATCACATTGTAATGGTATCCTCCCCAATCATGTTTATAGTTTTATCTATGGCCACAAATGTGATCAGTGATTTGTTTGTGGTTTTAGATGGATCTCTAATTTAGAGACTGAGAAAAAGATGGAGGATGAAGTTCCTGCCTTCTCTTACTTGTTCACCTGCACCTGACCTAACAGAAGAGAAAGAGATATTAAGAGATCCATTCTCCCTTATTTCTATAAGTCTTTACTGAGAGGAAAATAAGACAAGACTGACGGTTGTAATGTTTAGTCTCGCTTTACCCATCCTATAGAATAGGAAAGAAAGGCGGGGCTAAAATTTCTTCTGAAGCCACTATTTTTTTTATCCTTGGTTAGCTGAACAAGTCATAAGCTGGTGTTCACAATTCATGCTTAGCTGAAACCAAGCAGAGCACTTACAGTTTATTATGATCTATAAATCCAATTATTTTCTCTTTTGGCAGATAAGAATTAACCACACTTCTCAGTACTACTCGGACTAGAGATGAATGCAGGAGAGGCCAATATGCTCCTGAGAATTAAACAATAACTGATTAGCAGCAAAGACCTGGTTGTTATGCTGAACCCAGTCTAAACTGCCACTCTGCTCACAAGAGAAGCAACCAAGCTACTTTCTTGTGGCGAAGAAATATTTGGGATGAAGAGGTTGTGACTGGTGACATGAGCATGTTATTAGTGTCAAAAGGGTAAATTTTAATTCTATGTTTTGCCATGGGGATAGGATTAATGGGAAAATGGGAGTTTTAAGTACAAGGCAAGTATGCCCTTTTTTACATAAATGCCATGTAAAATAAATAACAATGTTGCTCAATTTTGATAACAATCCATTGTAATGACGTTCTGGGTGAGAATAAATTGGGTACCTGGCCATCCTGTAAAGGATCAAATTTTGGGTTGTTTTTTTTTTTTGTTTCCTGTTTCAGAGAAACATAGCAAATATTGGAATGACACAGTAATGTCAACATATTTTACAGAACCAATACTTTCCTCAAAGATCTGGTATTTACATAAAGAAGGTGTGTTAAGTTTCTCAGAGGTTTAATACATAAGGTCTGTACATGTTTTTGTATTTTTGTTTAATTTACAAGATTGTCATGAATTTATCTTGTTAGATTGTGTCATGGTACATTAAGAATTTAATTTTAAAACTAGAGAACTGTTACCTTTTATCTCAGATATTTCTTTACCAGATTCCTCAGTGCTTTCAACAAAGGCAGAGCTTCTAATGTACCTGAAAAAAATCTAAAAATTGAGGGAGATATTCAAAGACATATTTGCTTTGAAAGTAGCCTGTGTTGAACTGTATAGCACAGTCAGACATCAGGAGTTGACCACAGGAAATGTTTTATGACATTTGGTATCATCACAAAATGCTGTATGATAATTTTTATGCAATAAAATGTTTTATAAAATTTGCCAAATTTCAATTCCACAGGAGTCATGGGTTCCAGATGTATCCTATGTGTTAACCCAGGGCTGTCAAACTCAAAGGCCGTGGGCCGGATGCAACATGCACTGGCCATGCTCACGCCCGGTTTAGCAAAGGGGAAAAAGTCATGATAGGTCACGAGACGACACCGTGATCTGCCCTATAATGCACCATTTTGTCCAGGTTAAGGTTAAGACATGAGAGGTTTAATAGCATGTGGATATGTTTTAAAATATAAACATATTTTATTTATTTTTTCATAAATAAACATTTGCATTGTCTTTGTTGTATGTGTTGAGTCCAGTTTGATTCCTCTTGATTTTATGCACAAATCCATGTTGTTTTCTTGTCAAAGGACAGAAATGATTTGCTGTTGTCTTCTGGAAGATGCTTTTTGTTTACTTCCCAGTCTACGCTTATAGCTTTGAGAAAACAAAGACAATCAGTCTCACACATGCATGGTGTAAGTTATTTATTTAGTTTAAGTTCTTATAATCCACTCAAAAGTGGGTGAGGTTGCAATACGTTAAACTATAAAAATAACAAGAGTAACAAATTATAACATAATAATCCAGGTACCAGTAGTATTAAATTAGTTATTCCAATCAGCTTCCTTCAAAATGGATGCCAATAAACATGAAGATCCTGTGAAATAAAATTATCTTTAAAGTTGTAAAGCCATGGAGAAATCAGCTTCAAATGTATAAGCTAGGCCGACATTGACAATTGCTGCTATAAGTTAAAAGTTAACTGACACAGGACAAACACAAATGTCAAAAGATGCCTTCAGAAATAGATAATAGGGAGATAAGTTGTTAAGAGCCAAAAGACATGGAAAAAAACCTCATCAAAAGATAACAAAGAAGGCTGGGTACAAAGTCCAAGGAAACCTTAATGTTACTGACAGTTGCCAAATTTAGAAATCACTAAAACAAGGAAGTAGGGATAAAAAGGGGTATCCCAGTTTTTTGAATAGTTCTGAATATGGATTTGGTGGCTCCTGGTTCATGGTTAGTGCCTGGTTAGTGCCTGGCCAGCCTAGTTGGATAGCATTTGGGTAAGTGGGGTGTGTATAAGAAAAAGTGAATGTGGCAATGATTGTATACAGTACTTTAAATCAGTGGTCACCAACTGGTGGGCTTCAGCCCACTGGTGGACCATGAGAAAATTTTGGTGGGCTGCAGAGAAATCTCACCCCCAGAGCACCCCCAAAACAATTAATCGCAGGCTGCAGCAGAAACAAGGATTGCGGCTTGGCCCATCGACGCCGCCGGAAAAACCGGCATCCCAGGGCTACTCATTCCCTTACCCTGTAAGGAGAGCTTGCCTTTGCTACATTGCTATTTTTTCGGCTTTTCTGACCATCAATCTGTTCTGGGCTGTGCTGGGAGTATTTAAATTATGCTAGGAAGCTGGATAATTGTAAATGTTGATCATTCTTGCTTTTGTAGGCTAATCTTTAGATCTTCGGCGTTCGCGTCTTTTATTAGAACATGCTCTCTTGTGTCTTCGGACTGAAAGATTTTCTATTATTCAGTTGCAGACTCACAGCAAGCAAATTTTCTGTTGACAGGACTGCAGGTAGCCGATGGCAGATAGCATGCGTTAAATGGGTTGCGGTGAGCAACTCCAATCTGCCTGCCTGCTTTTTGCCTAGATTTTGGGTAAAAAGGTTAGGGCTTTTTTATAAAAAAATTGCAAAATTACATGGTGTGTTGTGAGTTAATTTTGTGAGTTTGCCTTGCTAGCAAATTTTTTATGAGTGTTTGGCAGCAAATTTTTTGTAGACAGACTTGAGGCTAGCCAATGGCAGATAGATTTCTGAATGAATCTGTGATTCTGTGAGCAACTCAATCTGCCTGCCTGCTTTGACTGATTTTGGGTAAAAGTTGCTTTTTTATATAAAAAAAATCAATATATAAATATTTATAATATTCACATACAAGCCATGCCTAGCCAGTCACATGACCACCAAGCCACAGAGCCGCCATGCCCACAGAACTGGTTAGTGGTCCCTGGGATTTTAAATTATGAGTTTGGTGGTCCCTGAGGTCCAAAAGGTTGGCAACCTCTGCTTTAAATCAACAAAGCTTTGCTATAGCTTTAAATTCAGAGAGTCTCTGTGTATTCCAGTAACACTGATTGCCTCCATGCTTGGTTGAAAGTGATTTGTGAGAATTACCAATTATTTTCTCTGTGATCTGCACACCTTGACAGAGTAGATGATTGGAGCAATTGATTCATAAGTGGAGTATTATAACAGACCCAGAGAGGACTTATTCAAGAAAGGACAACAGAGTATTAGTCTCTTCCCTGCCTTGCCTTTTGTTATCATATGCTTCCACCACAAAAAAAACTAATTATGTTCTGGGATGAGCATGAGTTCTTTTTTAAAGGAGAAATGTATCAATTCCAGTCATCAAAAGAATGTTATGGGTGTATAGCTATGGACATAAATAATGGATAATGGTGATACAAGAGAAATGGATCTGTGGCAAATATTTCATTTGGGTTTTTTTTTTAAAAAAAAACTGATCTGGTTGAAAAGTTTTGTTGAAGACACAGCCATCCATGTAAGGGATGCTAAAAACTGCCTCCTACTATTGCAAGGTAAAAATCTGACCTTTCATATGTGTATCACAATATGTTTGTGAAATATGTAAGTATGTGAACTATTTGAACTATGTATCCCACAGAGTTTGCATTCTAACACAATGCATGTTAACTCATTTTGATGAAATCTTAGTTTGCTTCAGACATTTCTAGTTGAATGTGGTATGTTCTGATGAAGAATGATTTTCTAAGGACCAACCTGATTTTTATGGAAAGAAGAATATTTGATCTATGACAATCAAACTTAAGTCATCTCTTAGATTAATTAAATAAAATTAAGCTTTAGTATATTCAGTGGCAATTACAGGGAATGATGCAGTGGTTAAGAGGACAGAAGCAGAATACATTCTCATTCCTGGCTGTCTAGGAAGCTTCCAGTAAATTCATTGAATATCTTTAATACACATAAAAGTTAAAAATGTGTATTATGGAGATAAGCTATTGAGGTGCAGAAATTGCTCTCAAGTATTTCCATTTTAAAATTGGCTTCTGAAACATCTGTGTCCCAAGGTCATGTGCCACCTTTTGACAAGAAACCAGATTCACTTTACAACCGTGTTACTGAATTACCAACTGCAGTGATTCATTTAAACAACTGCGGCAAGAAAAGTTGGTAAAATGGGGCAAAACTCACTTAACAACAGAAATTTTAGGCTCAGTTCCCAGGGTGAGAGAGAGCCTTTTGGCTTCATGCAGAGGAAGCAGTAGAAGTCTTACTTTTTTCCCCCAAAATTTGCCAGAAATGAGTCTTTGTGAGACATATCATACGGGTGCAGCCTCTTGGAGCAGGATGCCTTGCAGGGTCCCAAAGACTCATTTCTGGCAGAGTTTGGGGAAGAGAAAGAAAGACTTTTGCTGCTTTCCTTGTGTTGCTGTGCACCCTGGATTAATTGCTTTGGGGCATGCTTTGGGGCTAACATTTATCTGCGGACCACCAACATTTTCTCACAGACCACCAGTGGTCCTGGCCCACTGGTTAGCAACTACCACAATATAGTGTCTGTGTAGTCACTAGGAAAAGAACATGATCTATTTGTTACCTTTTCCTTTACTGCATTAATGTTTTAGTTTTAATGCTATCAGTCTCTTTTGCACAGCTTCTTTAGTTCCGATGAAAATTTTTCCTTGTTTCACAGATGCTAATATTTGTTTTAGTTGTTTGCAAGATACTGGGAACTAATTACATTGCAAACTGGAGAAAGAAACACAATTCATTAGTGAACAGACCAGATGATTAGTTAAACAAGCAAACAAATTTGCCCTTTATGTGCCAAAATGGAGTGAGTGAGTGAGTGAGCGAGAAAGAATGGTGAAAGCCATTCTAACCAAGTCACCAAGTTATATAGAGATATGCAAAGAAAGTCTGTTAGACAAAGAAAGGAAATAAAAGTGCATTGCTAGTCAGTTCTGCAGCCAAAACGCCCCTTATGATCAGCAAGTTTATAGATGCAGAGAGCCAGTACATGTAAAGTTCAATCCCAGCACTTCAGACTGTTGAAAGCATTTCAGGATTTGTGATGGGAAGTGTTGTTTTAAAACTATTTCTTTATTATTTTTCTACCTTGTAATGGATTGTCTATTTTGATGGAGTTAATAAGGAGTTAATAAATATCATAAAACCAACTATTAGTAGAAAGCAGATGACTTGCTTCCTCTGCTTATAGGATCTTCAGTGCTGTGTAAGCTTTATAAGACATCTTGTCATTTTAGCAAAGGATCAAAAGGTTCGATCTGCCCTAAGCAAGGACTTTGTCCAGATACCAAACCATCCTGCAATATGTTCTGTTTTAAATTCATTTGTGTTAAAACTGTGTTTGTGGGACTAAGGCTTCCAAGACTCCCAATATATTTCTGTAGTAAAGACAATCACAATTTGAACACTTCGCCACTCAAGCAGTAGCCATTTTCTGCATTTACCTGTCTCGGTGTAGCAGTATACTTAGTCAACGGAGCACAAACAGTAGTATGTGGAATCAGTACTTCCTAACTGAACAGGAGTCAGGAATGCTGCATGTTACTTTCTATACTTTCTTTGGTATCTTTATACAAAAGCACTATATGAAAACCTCAACTGATTAAAGCCTATCATGGCAAATGGGAGGTTACAACTTGGAATTTCAGAGGAATAAATATGAGAGGTTGATACATGGGGTCTTTGGAAAAGGGAAGTGATGGAATAGTTATGAGTGAAGGTGGTTTAATCTGTGGAGTATAAAATTATTCAGATACTGGTAGGTGTTTTGTGAAGAACTACAACTTTCTGAATTAATAAAATCCATAGAGGAGAACTATTTTGTAAAGGAACAAAAATGCATGTGAGAATGAGAACATGCAGGACAAATAACTGATCCAAAAATAAATTAGAATGGTGACCACTGAGTATTTATTTACAAAAAGGTGTTTCCTTCATATACCTGACTTAAGCACAGCTTTGTTCATATGTGCACATTACAAGGAAATTAATTGAAAAGAATGATTGATTTTACTGTCTTCGATGGAAGACTGTGAGAATTAATGATGGATTTAAAAAGGGATAAAATAACCTACATTTGTATCAGCATTACAGATAGTCCTTGATTTATGAAAGGCCACTTAGTGACCGTTCAAAGTTATGATGGATCCCCCTCCAAGGGATTTACAAGTCTATTTTAAAATTATGATATCCTCCCCACAATCATGTGACTGAATTTTGGGCACTCATCAACTGGCCTGCATAATGTACAACATGGCATTTACTTCCAGTTTCCAGCAAAAAAAGGGTGCATAGCAAATAGTGGGTTTGTTTAATGATCACAGTGCTCACTTTACAACCACTGTGTTTACTTAATGACCTGCCGTGAAAAAAGGGCCTGGTCACATGGTGACCCACTTTATAAACATCATGACCTACAACTATAATTGCCATGCTCAGTTGCAGTCATACATTGTGAACTACCTGTATATGGTAGGATCAGAATAAATCTTAGGAGAAAATGGGCATTAAAGAAAGAGAGAAACCAGAGTAAAAGAGCATTGTCTTCAGGAAGAGAAAATATAAGTCATCTATGAGAATGTATTAGAAGACAGATTAGGCATCCAATCAAGAATAAGTGGAAAATGGATGTAAATAAAGAGGATTTGGAAACTGCTTGAAATAGAATGATAAGAATTCTACTATAAAGGACTGAGTTGCCTTAACCATGCAATTTCCTTCTGTCCTGAAGCAGGGAAGACATCTGTCATCCTAAATCTGTTCTCCCTCCAACATACCCTCTATCACACAGTATGATTGGGTGGTGTTATACTGTTCTTTGTATAGTTATACTCTGTGAGTAGTTTGGAAACAGTTATTGGAGGATTCATCTTTGATGAAACTTGAATGTCACCAACAACAGGAGAGGCCATTATCAATTTGTGTATGTAAAACTTTTTGAGTTTCCTCCTACATTTGCCTGAAACTGAGATGCAAATTGTAGAAACTAGTTATTCTGTTCCTGTTTGAGATTGGGTTTATTACTGAACAATCCATTTCATTTCATTTTGATCAAGTGCACATGTAAAGAGATAAAACTACTGCAAAATAAATCAGTATAAAACTGCATCTAAATATATCACATAGAGATTCATTTCTAAATTCATTAGCTTTAGCTTTATATGGTCACCCAATTTACTAGTAGGCCTTAAGTGGTTAACATTGAGTAAAACAAAAATATTTTACCCAATAGAAAGAACTAAATATATTTACTTAGCTAAATAAAATTCCACCTGGTGTGAATTTCAGTCATTGAACATCCAAAAGTAATGCAATCAGGATTAAAATGGAATAACATAGACAAATCATCCTTTACAAATTAATTGCTACAATCTCAAAACCACTTCTAGCAATAACATTCAAAGAATGACAATCTGTTGTTGGTACCAATTTTCTGTTTGGCACCCAAAAAATCTTCCCTAAGAAGATTTTTAAGCTGCGAAGGAGAGAGAAAGGGGAACAGATTTGGGGTTTTTTTTCTCCTTTTCCTATACTAACAGCTAAGAGACTTAAGCAAGAAATTGGAAAAAAATCCACTTTGACATTAATAGGTTTTAATGCTGAAAAGAAAAAGTCAAAGGGATAATAAAGATTTCTGGATAATCAAAAGCTTTTGAAAACAGGAAAGGAGAG